>LTAE01009100.1:0-19227 GCA_001647135.1 Pontederia paniculata
CGTATGTTTAAAGTTCATGTCTTGGATTATGTCGTCCTTTAATCAAGTTTATGTGTCTTTCGCTGATTCGTACACTTGTAATGATCTTGATGTTTCATGCTGATGTTATCCTGCGTCAATCATATTCATGTCTTATGTTTTTATTCTTTCATGTATTGACCATAATTGTCAATGGTCAAGTCAAGTTTATTGTCCCGTAGCGTTCCGGAGACCGTTCCGAGCACGTGGCGAATGCCGATTCGTCCGCGTGGCGGGGCGCGTTTTCGGGGCGTTACAATCATAGATAGAAAAAAAAGCACCAAAGATGAACATCTTATCATATTAACAGAAATCCTATGGGAGAAAGGAAAATACATAATTTGCCTGTGTTTTAAATGTAAGCAAACAGGAATGCATCATCAAACAGAAATCCTGAGCTTAAAGATTTGGCAAGTTTGCTCATACCAGAAGATCAGGCAGGAAATTGAAGTTCATTGAGCTCTAATTGATCCCGACTAAGTACAGTAACATTCTTTACTGGCAATTAATAACAAAACAATAAGGTCTAACGGGCATTAACCTTGGGCCACAAGCTCTGAATTCACTTTTGCCATCAACCTGCTAGATTTCAGTGATGGCTGCACGAGTGAAAAAGTAACGAAGCAGTGAAAGGTCTGATTTTGGCATGTTTTCTCAGGAGGGTTAACATGCACTACCTCCGTCTTCATGAAAGGCTTCATGACAGATCAAACGCCAGAGGAAGAAGAACCAATGGTGCAACAAGCAGGTGTACATACCAGAATATCCAAGGACACCCCTGTGTTAGCTCAAAAATCATATTTTGTTCTCCCACTCCCTAAAATGAGGCAGAGCATGTCAGAAAACCTGGAAGTTGAACTGTAAAAGTTCCATGATTCCAGCATCAATCGTTTCCTTGAGCCCTTAAAATGAACAACCTGAGAAAAAAAAAGAAATACATTCAAAGTCATATCTCACATCAATGCAAATTAATTTTCTCTGTTGCTCACTTATCATAGTTTCATTATAATTAAGCCAACAATTGACACCAGAACCACCGAAAAGCAGTGAATTAATCATTTTGGATTACTGATTTTGAAAAACTAAATTAAGCTAGTTTAATGTGCTCAGCTAAGTCTAAATGTGAAGTACGTGTGAGATATAGGAAAAACTAAATAGAACTAAAATAACCTTGCCTACTAATCTTACCTGTACATCCAAGGGCATGCCATGAAACTGCCCAGCACCCTCAGGAGGGGTCCAATTGTAAATGGCACAAGGCAAAAACAACACTGATGCTCCATTAACTTCACCAGAAAAGGCTTCATGCCTACCAAACTTTTTCACAGCAGTTGGAAGATGAGACTTGATGACCGATATCAGAGCTAACTGATCTCCAAGCATGCGGGATGCCTTCATATATTTTGAAGTGTAGGCTTCGAGAACTTCTTGCAAAAGAAGTTTTGCCCTGCATCCAGATACCAATATATTTATTCACTAAGGAACCGGACAAGTCTCTGCCCAAAAAAGCTAAACAAACACAACAAAAAATTGACAACTGCAAACCAACTTGAGTATTGCTTGTCGAGTGCCCCTAACTGCAATGAATCCAGAGTTCAAAGGTTGATCTTTATTATTACGAAAAGTGAGAGCCAAATGAAAATCAGGATATTTCTGGAATATATGTCCAAGATCACCAACAACAGCAATATCCGAGTCAGTAAAGATTATATGAGAACTCTTCAACCCCTCAAGGTTCTCTTTGAGCCTTCTATCCAGAAATGCCTATATTAATGTAAAACAAGAAAACGAATATGTCAATGATAAGACATATATATAGATCTGAAAGCATGTAAATGTTGGAATATTGTAATAGGCAACACACATGGAAATTAACTGTATTCAGTTGAAAAGATAAGCACAAATTCGAGAAACCTAAAACAATATTCTAAAACAGATTACTCTGAAAGCAGAAGTATGATGGCAGCATCTCAAAACTAGGAAGGGATATAATGTTCAAGAGCATTTATTCTTCTAATTATGAAATTAACTGCACTAAATCACACTAATGAGAGCAGATGAATTTGGAACTTGATGCAGCATATCTTGCCCTACAAACCAAAAGAAGAAAGATCACTAATTTCTGCAATGTAATCTTACAATGTAGGACCTGATTCTCTGAAGCATCAGGCTTCCTCGTGAATAGTCTCCCTGGACAGGCAATACTGTTGTGTTGCTTCTATCTATTCTAAATTCAGATGCAGGATCAGTCAATATGATTATGCTGCTTCTTGGCATTGACACCTGCAGAGTTCTACATACAAGAAAATCAAGTAAACATGAATGACGAATCTAAGGCATGTAAGCAAAACTCAATCACATATCAAATAAAATGGCAAGATACCATATAACTAGGTTATTTTTTTGAGAAGAATAACTAGGTTATTCAACAGTCTTTTGACAACTCTTAGTGACATTTGCTAAAGAATGCATCTTACAAGGCAAAAGGTGAACTGAAAACTGATGCATGGTATAATTCTTTTATTTTTGTGAGTTTTACTTAGAACGCAGCCATCATAAAATTGAGATTGAAAGATAAAAAACAAAAAGGGATCGACAGAGAAGAAAGAAAAAGTTCATTATTGCAATGTGATAGAAAAACTATCAGCACTCTAAACAAGTGAATACCATGTGACGAAAATTAAAAAAAATGTAAACTTCACACACAAATGGCAAATCACAAAGTTTACGTTTATAGCTGAAAACATGACATATTACATTAGGTGATTAGCTTCTATATTTGAAATCGAGTTTTTTTTTCTTTAAAACAAACATTTGAAACCGAGTTGCACCACAAACTTCACATGAAAATCACAAAGTTGAGATTTATAACTAAAGCAGGAAGTATTTCATTAGATTCAACATGTGATCAGCTATCTATATTTAGAAATCATATCATCCATTGAAATTCTAGACAAAAATGGATTTAATGTGAAGTCACACCACATCATTATGTGGTTTAATTGCATAAAAACACTGAGATGTCAACTTCCAGTTAATTTTTGTTTAGACACAGCTTCTAGTTAAATTCTCAAGGATGACAGAAGTATCATAACAATATTTCATTTTTTTCATGGTTTTCAAAATTGAAATAATTTTATCTTGCAAATATCTAGTCTAAATGTTGTGGAAATGTAATGGTTGAGTCTTTGAAGGTCGTATTGCATCATTTGCTTCAGGGTAAACAATATATTCTTCATTTTAATTAAGATAAACCAAGAGGTATAGAAAATAAAGAAATTAACATTGGCACGAAGTGTACCTGTATGAAGTCCACGAAAGTATTAAGAATTGCCATGGACCTTTCAACTTTATTATAGGACTTATCTCCCACTGTTACCACATCAGACTGTCTGTCGTCTGTAATGGTGGAGTCCAACTTAAAAGAAGTGTTGTAAACTGTGAAGACAGTAACAAAAGAGACGCTTTCGCCGTCATGAAGCTTAAGATGTGAACTCGGTATGTCGCCTTCATTGACAGCTTTAAGACCTGAGAGGAGAGACACAAAATGTCAAAGCTACAGATAAATTAACATACCAGTTTCAAATAAATAAAAAAAGTTAACTTTAAGGCAGTACAAACTTAAACTGATTAAAAAAGCAGCAAATTAAGCAAGCATGTAATCTTAGAAGAACAATAAGCAAGATTGTTCTAGCTAGAAGAATACACAGACAAATTAATGAAGAACAAAACATGATCGAAGAACCTAACGGGATACCATCGCACTGAAGGCGGTCGGGGATACCCTGTCCAGCGGCGGGGCCGAGGACAATGTGATCCGATTTCTTGGGGCGGCTTCGACTGGGCAGCTGCCCGATCGTGTCCTGGCTGTGCAATCTCAAGACTAGTGGAAGGTGAAGAAGGATCAAACGACGAAAGAACGCGTATAAGAGCCAGATCTGGAGAGTGCGTGAGTGAGAGATGTTTGGATTTGGGAGGCAAACCTGAGAACAAAAGAGGGAGGAAAAGGAGGACGACGACAACGAAGAGGAAATGGTTCTTCCGCCATCCCATGGAGAGGGTCGCCGCTTGGGGCATCTTCTCTTTCATGCCCGTTCGCCGGAGGTCGGCGTCGGTAGCGCCGGCGCCGGAATTATCGCCGACGGGAGAGTGGTACGGGGATGTGTTGGGAGGAATGAGTCGGTGGGTTGTTCGACGTAGTTGATGCACGTATTTATGGATCATGGGCCTTGGCCCTTTTTCACATTTGTATTAAGCCCATCAGAAGAAATTAAGACCATTTTTTTTATTATTTTTTTCATGTTGTAAAGAGGAACAACGCAATTTCAACCATGTTAGTAAATAAAATTTTTCAATAATTTAATTCTTCAATCAAGTATTTTTACCGTGAAATAATATTATAATGTATTGCATCAAATGATATATAACTAAGTTTAATTGACATAATTAGTTATTTATTGTATTCTAAAATTAATGTGAGTTAATAATTTTAAGTTTAATTGTTTAATTCACTAATTTAAGTATAATTTATTTATTAAAAAAATGAGTTATATAATCCATGTGTCTTCACTTTGTACATTTAGCGAGATAAAGCAAACAAATAAAGACCAATCAAAATTAGAATTAAGTAGTAAATAGCTCACTTCCACTTAAACAAATTTCACTTCCATTTTCATCTCTCTATATATAAAAGAATGCGGCAACTGAATTTTCCATTTGCAGGAGGTAAAAAAAAATACCATCATAACTAATGATAAGAAAGAAGAATATTGTTTTCTTTTCCAATTGATGTTTAGATAAAACCGAAGTAATAAAAAGAATTGCTTATTTTCATAAACACATACTAAAATAACTAAAAAAATAGCAATAGTTTAAAAAGATGTAAAATATATGATGCGATAAGAATTTTTAGAAATGCAATATAATACCGAGCAATAACAAATTAAATTAATTTTGTTGCGTAAGTATTATGGCTATATTAGCATAATCCTTTTATTTTTTTCGTCGTCACCCTAGTTTTCGAGAAGCGGTGCAATCATTCAACCCGCGCGATGCTAGAGAGCACATTATCCACAAGTGTGGTCAAGCCCACTATAGCCCCGACTAATTTGGTGTCGCCTCGCGTCGTGTACCTAGCTATGACAGGAGAAGCTCCCAGCGGAGATATTCTGCGTTCACAGGGACTCGAACTCGAGACCTACTTAAGCCGAGAGAAGTCGCTTACCACTCCACCCCAAAACCTCATTGATAGCATAATCACTTAAATGTAAACATATATTGCAATGAATTTTAATTAGTAATTTATTATGTTATTTTTTAATTTAACTTTAGTTGCATAGTGTTAGACTAATTAGTAAATATGCTTTAATCAGAAATATTACGAGACTATTATATTTTAAATAATATTTACAACATAAAACAAATAAAAAATAGTGTTATTTTGTGTTAAAATATATAATAATAACAACTCAAATTAAAATATACTACATACAATATTTACAATACAATATACTAAATAGTATTATATAGTTTTTCAATGTTGAAAAGGGAAAATAATGAAATATATTTCCATGACGAAGATTATATATTTTCTTACATATTTCTTTCACGCCATTATTAGTTATACAAAATATTTCGTAAGGAAATAATGTTTTTTTACTATGATTTTTTAGTATTTAGAAATACATAATATGTTCATGACAAATCATATTTGATATGAATAATGAACATAACATTTGAATATGGATTAACTAAAAAATGTCGAAAAGCTATAAGTTCGAAAATATGTTTCTAAGTATGTAATAGAAATAAAAATATAATTGTATAGTCTAATTATTATAATAATAAACAAAATGTGTAATGAAAAGATTAAATGATATTTATTATGAATAATAAAAATAGCATGCGAGTAAGGATTAATTATAAGCTTGAAAAATATATCCGTAGACTCTAATTATAGAATAAAATAATAGATAGAGTTATATAATCCATATATTCATATAATAGTAAGTAAAAATGTATAAATAAATGAGATAAGTGCCATTTTATCATGAATAATAAAAAGTTAATCTCTATTATCCACAACATGATAAGTAGAAACTTATAATGTAGTACAATTAAATGATATTTATTGTGAAAGGATAAAATGTAATATTTATTTCTTAACAAAATAGATTGAATTTAAGAAAATAATAAAGAATAAATAAGAGGTCGAAGACATGAATTGGTGATAAAAAAACAACGAAAATAAACATATTGACAGTTAGAATCTGATCACTATCTTTAACATTTGTCTGGTTGGGTTGAAAGAAGGATAAAGAAGAGAGAAAAAAGAAGGTTAATAATTTAATTTTATTTAGTTACATTTTTAATTGAGGAGATTGAATATTAATATTCTCTCCATTTATCTTAATTTTTATCAAATTGTTTATTTTTTAGAAAATATACATGTCCTATTTTAACATTACTTAGTGAAATATATAAACTACATGAAGATGCATTTGTCTAAATAAAATAATTATTTAAGTTTGATTTCTCTCGCTTCACCTAAGTTACATCATCCAAATATATTTAACTCTTTCACCTTCATTTTTTTCTTTCTCTTTTCCTAACTTTTCCTTTTCTCCATCATCTTTTTATCCTTAATAATTGTTGAATTAAATAGATCCTTAGGTAAATATATAACATCTAACAAAAAAATTATGTAGACTTCCAATAACTCTTTGTTAAATTTTAAAAGAAAGAGATAATATAATCTAGGTAAGCAAAGATGGTGGAGTAATAAATAATTTATTCTCATTTAAGGAGACATTAAGTTCGAAGTTTTTGATACACAAAAAAATTCTAATGATAATTTTACTTATAATAGTTAGACGTGCGATTCAGGATTAATATCAGATTGATTGAACTTGATGATGTACCAAATTTTTAATTAACGATCAATGCACATAATCGTCAACGTTACGTGAGTTAAGAAATCAACATCATTAAGAAAAACAAAGTGAAAGATAAATTAAAAAGTAAAGAAATAAGAGTTAAATTTAATATATTTTCGTTACTCCCCTCCCCATTACTTACTTACCAGTTACCACCTAAAACTTTGCATCTGAACAAAGGATTACACGTGGATGAAGCAAAATAGATGACAATGAATCTACATAATGTATAAAGATCTACATCTTAAAATATCAAATAAACTAATAAGATTGTATGATCTTGATTCTATTTAATATCTAAGCACGATGTAACCCTACAAGGACAAAATGCTATATAATATATAATTAATATTATGCATAACGCATTTGATGACATGAGTTAATTGGTGGATCATGCTGCATGTGTGCTAATTCTAAACAATGTACCGTGATACACGTTATTATGATAAAATAATGACACATATGAATACATTGTTTTTTTAGTGAAAATGTCAATTGATTCAATCACTAAATTTGTCCTTCATAATATTTTTAATGGGCGTTGGAAGTCCACGACTAAATTATTATTTGGCTACAATCAACAACTTTACTACATTATATTTAATAATTCAGATATAACATGTGATACCCGAATATTATGATATTATGTTATATGTTAATAATATAATATAAATAAAAAAGTAAATGTATATTTATGTTATAATTTATTTTCGTCATAAAAACACTATATACTTAAATAAGTAATATCGTATTATCTATCTTGTCAATCGTAAGATGTTAGATGTTAAATATTCGATAGATCTAACAACTTGTAATAAATTATTTAAGAAAGAAAATATCTCATATCTACTGTATCCGACATCTTACGATCAACAATATAATTAAATAGGTAACACCTCTATTTTTTTCATATATATATATATATATATTATTTGGGTATTCCTCGAATCCACTCCCCAACCAAATTCCCATTTCCACTTCTCGACTTCTTTTTTTTTCTCTCGATCCCGATCTCTTCTTCTCTGCGATCGAGATGACCACCTACGGCACGATCCCGACGTCGACGCCGCCGGCGTCCTCCTCCGACTCGCCGCTTGACTTCATCTCCCGGGCGAAGGCGCGCGGCCGATCCGCCCTCGCCACGCGCCGCCCGTGGCGGGAGATGACCGACCTGCACGCCTTCTCCTTCCCCCGGAGCCTCGGCGACGCCTACCACCGGATCCGCGACAACGGCAGCTACTTCGTCATGAACTACGCCATCGTCGTTCTCCTCGTCGTCTTCTTCAGCCTCCTCTGGCACCCCATCTCCCTGATCGTCTTCCTGCTCTCCATGACCGCGTGGCTCTTCCTCTACTTCCTCCGCGACGAGCCGCTCGTCCTCCTCGGCCGCACCGTCGGCGACCGCACGGTGCTGATCGTGCTGTCCGCGGTGACGCTGGTGCTGCTGCTGCTAACTGGCGCGACGTCCAACATACTGCTGTCCCTGCTCATCGGGCTGGTGCTGGTGGTGCTCCACGCGGCGCTCCGGCGGACGGAGGACCAAATCGGGGACGAGGAGGAAGCCCCGTCGGGGGCCAGCAGGTGGTACGCGCCTCGGGCCGTCTCCGGCGACTACTAGAGGCCGCATGACCACAGGGGGCTTCGTATAATTTGGCCTGAGGGTGGGACGCGTCACATGTGTTTGTGTTTGGGCGCCTCGCCCCCTCTTGTATACTTGGCACGATCGATCGATTTCGCTGTTGTTTGCTCCGAAATCGTAGGTATGTTGTTGTTCATCACCTGTTTGTTCTTTTTACTTGTACGACGACGAGTATTAATCCTGCTGTTAGATATATGAATCATTCCATATTGGCCATGTTGTGTCTGCACTCATCCTATTCGATCCTTTTACGCAGTCAAGTTCTGATCTTTTTGAAGAATGTGTAGTGTCTATAATTATTATGATCTCATTGCAATTGACATCCATGCTGCTGTTGTTACCTCCTCTCTCATCTTCGAGCATTCTGCCAATTGGATTTGCCATGTATCGTTGTGTACTATGATCTGTCTGCTTAATGCCCAACTGTTGTTCTCTGGTATATGCTCGCTGGTTGATTGGAATATGCCATTTATAACCAAGTGAGGTTGTTATTAACCTCGAGTTCGAGTTTTCGAAATCACTAATTTTGTCAAGATTTAATTTTTATCGCTCTCATCCGAACATCAGATTAATCGGTTGATCAGAATTTAATTTTTATCGTTTTCGTCTGAACATCGAATTAGTCGGATATTAATAGTTCTGGATTATCGATGAGCGTTAGATAGTGATCGAAAAAAATACCATTTATTACCTGCAATTAGATGATGATTGCGGTGTGTGTGTAGGGCACTGTCGTAATGAAGCAAAATAATAGTTTTAGCGCATGATTTGCCCCCATGACGCTGGCGTTGGGGTCTCGTGCCGTGCCCGAACAGCTTGACCAGAGGAACAAAAAAAAGCTATGGATTCTTCTCCTGCCACGTTTGAGATCGTGACCCGTAGAAAAAGGCATAATTTAATATGTGGGAGCCTTGGTTGTGACGTATTTAACTATTTGATATGAAAAAAAAGCAAAAAAGAGAGAGAAAAATAAATGTGTAAACTCAATTTTACATGTAAACATTTAAAATTATCAGTGATTTTCATTTAAAAATAAAAAGAAAATTATAGCAGACAAAGAAGCGACGAAGTCACACCTCTCAACTTTTTAGTATATAATATATATATATATATATATATATATATACTAGTAGTTGTAATAAATAAATATAATAAATATCAATAAATATAATTATTATCTAAATAGTTTAGTGAGTCGATAATTTTGATTAGTATTTTAATGTCTAAAATTCAAATCTCGGCATCTCTCATATTTTTTTTAATTTACTTATACATAATTTGGCTCCCCCTAAACTTTGTATCTATATTTTGACCCTCAAAATTTTATGCATAAGTCCGTCCTAAGTTTGCACTATGATAATTAATTTTTTAATTTAATATCTTTACCTTACAATCAAATTAAATACGCTGATGATTTTAATATTCGAAATCCAAATTACTAAAAATGATAATTGATCTAATGCCGACAGCCCGGCCGTCTGCAGTGGGTGATCTATCTCGGGTGAAAAATGATGATTAAAGATTGAATTATGGGGATCCAATATGTTATCCAGGGGGATATAACTTGGTAAAGGAAGTATGATAAACGAATGATTTCATTTCATCTCCAGTTTCCTGCATGGAGTTGCATCGGAAGACTATGATCATGAGAAATTTCGCCATTGAAAGGAACTTTGCGATCAAATTTGTCCAATGAAATTAGTCGTACGTATAAAAGCATCACGACTGTGGAAAATATCGTCGTCCATC
Organism: Pontederia paniculata; assembly: GCA_001647135.1. NCBI lineage: Eukaryota > Viridiplantae > Streptophyta > Magnoliopsida > Commelinales > Pontederiaceae > Pontederia > Pontederia paniculata. The sequence continues at coordinate 10,342 of LTAE01009100.1, forward strand.
AATTTATAATATGTAATCAAATTATATGCCTCAAACTTCATACAATTATGTTCTCAAATATGATAATTAATATTTATCGTAACCAAATAACTGAACGTATATTTTTATCTAAAAGTAATAATAACTGAATATATATATATATATATATATATATATATATAAATGAATATTATCATTTTATTGTTCTAAAATATAAGCTTGGATCAATCGGATATTTGTATAATAATTTAATTTTGATTCGAATTATATTAAATTTTTTGAAACTTGACCCGATTTCATTCCAGATATTAATCGGTCCGAAAAAAAATCCAAAAACTCGTATCGATCCGTGTCGAGACAGTCGGGTTTTTCATCCTTGCTCACCCCTAATGCTAAGTCATTAAAAAAACACGAATGATCTCTTAATCTCTTCAGAGAAGGCCAATATAACCATGAAATAATAATATTCAGTGTCGTTTTTTAGATGTGAAAAAAATTGATAACGTTACTGAGCTCTATAATATAATTCTGCCAACTCCTTGTGCATCAAGGTTGGCATGGGCCAGTAGAATGTTCTACTATATATCCAGTCCAAGTCCAAAAAGCGTTCGGGCCAAAAGTTAGCGAAAGCCCCGTTGCTTACTGGAAACATCAAGGCCCATTAATGGGTTGAATGGGCTCCTGACGAACTTAATTAATCGAGCGGAACTTAATTTTTTTGGCAAAACTTATGACATATAAAGTCATAAGTGGACGTGACGAGCGATTTCAGCCACCACCATAATTTGCACCGGTCATTTTTTTTTTATCTACCAGTATTCAGGGCTAATAGTACCTGATTAATTCAATATTCGGACGAGAGCGACAGAGTAAATTTTAACCAAATTGATGACTTCGAGGCTCGAAATCGAGGCTACTAATTTTCGATCCCTCAATTCGGGATACCAACTCGTTAACCATCTCTGTCAATCAACTTGATTTGCAACGATCATTTTACTGTCTCAATTTTGCACCAGAGTTTTTTTCTATAGTGAGTAGTGACTAATTCGAATTGATCCTAATGAAAAAAAAAATATTTCTTTAATCAAATTACTGATTTCGAGATTCAAACTAAGAATTATTAGCTCACTCTTTTTTTAACTCGGGACATAATATTGTTATGTGACAATCAAAATTATTTTTCAATAATTTTTAACATTTTTCTTTATTTTCTTTTACATTTTTTTTTAAAAAATTATCCGCCTCAATTTTGATGATTTAATTTTTGCCTCAAATTATGATGAATAAATTTTATCCTCTTAAACAGAAATACATTTGATCGTTCTAAAAACGTTTTTTTTAACATCAAATTTTAACAAGAACAAACTCCTATTATAAATTTGATAGTTGGAGCCCACGTATACTTTAGTTAGTTATTAAAAGAAATTGAAAATATGAAAGTCTATGTTTTCAAAATTATTTGAAAAAAGTGAACATTTGATCTCATTAATTATCGACTTTACAATTTTCTTTTATATTTTGGATGATAATTTTTTTTTAAAAGAGAAACTAACATGCTCCTAATAATTTTTAAGGTCCTTTAATCTCTTTAACAACCCACATGTACTTAGCTATTGATATTTTGAATTAAATGCTAAAACGAAATAAAATAGTTTAAAAAGCAGATATTTTTTTATAAGAAATGTTTGAAGGAAAAGGTTGACTTCTAGTCTAGTATATATAAAATAAGACGATTGAATAAGGAGAATCTAGAAGAGAATATACGTGAACGTCTGATTTTACAAATTGAAATATTCAAAATCTATTAGAGTCCACACATTGTTTTATTTAAAATTATCAAAATCAGATATCACACGAGTCTTAAGATCGGATCGAAAATCATAAAATCTTACATATTAATAAAATAATATATTTTAATAAATAAATTAAATATTTTTTTTGTACTCAATCTTTTATTAGATTCCAATATATCATAATTTGATCAATTTATAAAAAAAATATATTAAATTTATTACGTTAGTCATTATTATTAAAATTATTAAAATATATTATTATTTAAATAATTAAAGTATTTATTTAAAATCGTATAAAATCGAATAAGATTGTCGACATAAGATTCTATTCATAAAATCTTATATTAAGATCTATAGCAGGACTCTCATAATCATAAAATTAATATATTGACAATTATGATTTTATCACTAACAATCAAAGGAGGAAAATTGAGGTTACAATTTCCCAATTTCTATTTGAGGTCTTTCTTTTCGTGGACCAAGGTTTTCATTTCTTTGTGTTGATCACCATAACCTCCTTTTATGATAACTTCTTTAGTTTACGTCGTTTATCTAATACATGCAACTATGACACTTCTTTTTTCCTTGAGATTACAAGAGAAGGTGATGCATGCATCTAATACATCTGAAAATAAAATGAGTCATTCAAATGATCACGAGTAAAACAATCACCCTATGACGAGTGAGAAGTATTTTTGAAGACATAAGACAACTCATCACTTTTTTTGTTAATTTTATACGTACACACATTAATCGTACAATAAACACAGAGGCAAATTTCTTAGCTTCTTTTGATCGGCAATCGCACGATGATAGCCAGGGGCGGACACACACTATATAGGTTGGTTAGGGAGTTTTAATTACTATGTTGAAGACTAGGGTTCAATTATTGGTCAACTTCCAAATTTTTTATTTTACTTTTACATATATTGACCATCTATAATTTTTTCGTTCTGGGTCCGTCCTTGATGATAGCGATATTATTTTGGAGAATGACCCTCTTCCGGGCATTCTCGATATATTATGTTCGGACTCTCTATGTTTTGTCAATTAATCTAGAGTAAAAAGTGTGAGGGTCACTAATATTTAGTAAAAATATGACGTGAGTCATTAATGTTTGATTTTCAAATTATAGGTCATTCAACTTTGATTTTATTCATATCATTCATCATATTTAAATATTAATTTATGCATCAACTCACTTAAAAATAAGAAAAAAAATATAATTTTATTTTATTATTAGCTAATTTACCATTATACTCATATTTTTTTCTTGTTCGTGACACTCCGAAAAATAAATTTTCACATCGTCAGATTATAAAAAGCTCTTGAGTTCAAATCATTTAAGTTTAAAAATCATGAATGAGCACACGAAGAAGTCTAAAAATCGAACTCGAGAATTCGTAGCTGTTGGAGCTTAACAACGTCCTCCTCAATCCTCTTCTTGCTCCATAGTCCAAAAAGTACTCTAATCTTACAGATTACAGTCATCTAACGATGTATGACATATTAATAAATTACTTGTAGACAATTAATTAACTAATAAAGAAGGGCGTCGATCATCAAGAACAATAGTGTATTAAACTTGAATATTCCTCAACTAATACAGGTCCTGATCAGGTGTACAAGAGAAATGGTCAAAGCTGATGGGCAAAACCTCATCTTGGTCACTTTACAAGAGGTGGATCCATCACACTCTCAACTGCTCCAGTCACAGCTTCCTTGAACAACTCCTCGTCCCAATCACTTCCCTGTTGCATACATCAACATCAGCACACCAAATTAGGCTTCCTAAGTTCCACTTGAATACTTTTCAGCATATCTCAATATGTTTGTTTTTTTTTCTTTTTTGTTTGAACAGTTAGGTGCTAGTTTGTGTGATTGACTTGGCTAAGTAATCAGAGGAGTCAATAGTTTGATCTGTTGATCACATCACAGGAGCCATGCATGCATACAAGTCCAGAATTCAGACAAAAGGACTTGGCTTGTATAAAGTTTTATGAGCCAATGCACACAGAATATTTAGTTTCAACTTTTTCCCCCCAGTTGGTTGATTGTGTTTGGTGAGACAGTCAAATTTGACATGCAAAGTTTGGTTGCTTAATTGTTCATTCAGAAATGAGAATTACAAAAAATAAAAGGCATGTTATGGCTGTTTCTTACTGACCATAGTTCATAGCCTTTTTAGTTTCATGTTTTTGTATTAGTCTTTTAGTTGGCATTCTAACTACTAATTGCATGCATTATCTGATGGTCAAGTGCAAAGCCACATACCTGAACTTGTAACCTAAGGTTCACTGATTTTGCACTAGTTTGCGGTGATCCTGTACTTGCTTCGGCCGACAACAGAAGTGTATCCCTCATCCCTTTCAGACATTCCAGTAAACTTATCATCAACTCGATCATGTCGCATTCCGACTGTACTGTTATCCTGAGGTTGATTTCCTGTGCTTTCGATGTTGATTCGGCATTAACTGATCTGCTCACATGAATTTTTATGCTCTCGGTCGATGACATTGAATCGGCTTGAGCTTCGGCTATCTCGACAGTCTGTAGTTGCATTTCCAGCACTCGGTTCCTGCGCTCGAGCTCGGTAATCTGATCTTGCAACGCATTCAAATAGTTCCTTGTGTTCGCCAGCACAGTAGCCTTGTCTTTCTATTTCAAAGAAATTAGAACAGAAGGATTTGTCGTCAGCTTTTATGAAAGGTGCAATGTCTTGAAGGAATTCTTGTTTATATGTTAGTAAAACAAGGCTTTCATGATTTCATGCAATGAAGTCAAATCCTAAAAGGCAAGTAAACATCATGCAACTGTCCTTAGAAGGCATTCAGTACATCCTTCTGCATACTCAAAAGTAATATGTTATTGATTAAAATTCATGAAGCTTGATAAGGCATTGCAGCTTATTTCAGTACTTAATGAAATGGAATGAGATTAGTGTTCATGTACCTTAGAACAAGGTGGAAGTAGCATCCTGAGTGCATGAAAGCTCTCGTTGAGCTTCTCGCGCCTCTTGCGCTCCGATATCACATGGTGCAACTGGTTGTTCATGTGGCGCGGTTCCTCCATTAACGAATCCTCGGCCGCCCCGTTCGTCCGTAATCTTCTCAGCACGTCGATGCCCATCTTGATCATCTTCTGGCCATGCCAACTTGTCTTCGTCGCAGAATTGGGCGCGAGAGCCGAATTATAAGGCTTGAATGCCACCCCAAAAGTGCCTCTTTGGTGATGTACTATTTCATCTCTTCCATTTCGCTGAGGCATTCTTGGAGAAGTCGGAGACGTCGAAGAGATGACGGCGATCATAGCTTTGGCCAGCATATCGTCTTCGTTGCTCGTTGAATCCGGAAACTGTCCACTTTGGTATCGGCTTCGACAGTAGGCCGGAATCGACATTTCGGTTGGCGGAACAAAAGTTTGATCCACAGGTGCACCTGGCACAAAGCATGGGCTTGGCTTGGTGAGTAGAAGAGATGAGGAATCGGGGCTCTGATCGCTGAACGACCGCAGAGACGATGGCGACGAGGAGCGCGGCGAGAAGATGTCGGCCATATACGGCGGCTGAGTAGAGTTGTCTCTCATCTGGGCCTGCTGAATGAAGTCTTCTCGGAACACTTGCTGCACATTGGCTTGCATGTTTGCCTACCAAACAGGAAGGAAATCATGCAATTAAGATAAAAAGGGAACACATGATGCATGAACAGAATAGTTCATGATTGATAACTGGATGCTCACATTGTTCGGTTTCGTCATGCCTAATTCGATCTCTCCGCTTGCGCACCCCAAGAACGCCGCCTTCTGATGTAGAGAAGAATCAAGAATGCATATACTTAGTTATATCCAAGACATCAAACATGAATGGTTCCAATTCTGAAATCAAACACACACCTTAATTCCAGCTTCCTGAAAAAAAAAAAAAAAAGAGAACAAGTTAACATCAACACAAAGCATGATTAGTCCTTTTCTTCAACTCAAGATTGATGTCTGTCATAGTATAATTATCACCTGGTAGAATTGTCTCTGTACTTGAGTTGATGCAAAGTTCATCAGATCAGATGCCCCCAGCTCAAAATAAGGAAAACCTGCCTGGTAGGCCAACCCCGGGACACGCCTGTGAATGCAGACGCCATGGCCATGTCAAGTAGTTAGCAATCTCAAGTTTAACTATAAGTGCAAGGAGATGAAGAAACATACATACATACATATATATACATACCCGGTCTCGACGCGACAAAGAGATTTCCGGTACAATTGGAAGATCAGTTTCAGGCTTCCCGACGTCGGCCGACTACCGTCTTCGTCTTCGTACCATCCGCCCGAGGAGCTTAAATGGCTGCAGCATGCACGAAAAGAATCAATCAAAGCACAGTGCTGATCACAGTAAGCAACAATTGAGACAGGAGAAGGTATAGATACTTGAACGACGACGAAGGGTGGTGGAGAGGAGACCACAAGCAGATGTACTTGCAGCCGAGGAGGCGAGCAGCGTGCTGCAGGAACTGGCCGCGGGCTTCGACGTCCAGGAGGAAGACGGCGTCCATGAATGGTACTGTACTGCTGTCTGTGCAGCTTCGGGTTAGAAAAGTTGATGGCGGCCATGATCCATTAAGGCCAATGACACAGTACACGCTTGGCTTCCTGCATGGATCAAAGCAATGGAATGGGAAGCAAGATAAGGATTTGTAGTGCTGCTGCAACTGCAAGTAAGCGCCAGCCAAGGAAGTATGAATTGGAGGAGAAGAGTCCAAGCTGAGGACGGATTAGGACACGAGCGCACGCATCAAAGGTTTGGAAGTAGTATATTATGTTAGGCCCACGAATGCATTGTTAATTTATGGTATGGTATTTGACTGAGAAAGTGAGAATAGACTTGAAAGATGAGAGAAAAGTAAGCCTCCGCTCACGAAGATTCTTAAAAGGGAGGTCAAATTAGGAGGCACTGAGAGAGAGAGAGAGAGAGAGAGAGAGAGATATATATATATATATATATATATATATATATAAGGCATATTAGCGTGCATACACAATTTGCATGCACACACTATGGATCTTTGGATTAGTATCACTTTCAATCTGATGGTTCAAAATACAGACAATCTGAATAATTGGATTAAAATGATACTGATCCAAAGGTCCAGAGTGTGTGTATGCACGGTGCATACACACTTTTTGTATGCACGTTAATATTTCTTTATATATATATATTAATGAAAAAAATATGTAGCGCATTTGTACAGAAAGTAACGACACTTAATTGGAAAAATGAATATGTAGCGCACTTATACAAAAAGTAACGACACTTTAATGAACAATGTTCAATTTTTTTTATACAGTGTCGTTATTTTCTATTGCGCTACACGCACTACACTAAAAGCGCACCACACACTCCTTGCCCCCTTATTTAATCTACTCTCCAACTAAAACTAGCCTTGAACTTTTATTTTTATAATAAATCATCATTTTTACTTATTGATATGGTACATGTCATATCATTTTATTTAATAATAAAAAAGATTAAAAAATATTTAATCACGAATCTTATTGAGAAATTTAAGTGGAAAGTATTTTATTTTTGTTGTGGTATGTACAGTCAAATTACCACATCATTATGTTACTTAATGCGTATAATCTAACACTTATTAAATTACATGGAACTTTGTCACATGGATTCAAGAGGGTGAAGGTCTGGAGAGGCGGTCTCAACACCAGTTCCTCTCTCTTTTAGCTCTATGTCTATGGGGAATCTGGAACTTGCGAAATGCCATATACTTTCGGTCAAAACATGCAACCATCGAGTCGGTTTGGGATAGAGCCAGTTTCGGTTATGAAGAATATACTGCTCACCACACGCCTGAGGCACCTCGCCCCCAAGACCCTATTAGGGTCCGGTGGGAGCCTTCCCCTCCTACTTGGTTTAAGTTAAACTCAGATGGATCCTACGCGAATCCGAATGAGGGGGGAGAAGCTGGATTTACATTGCGAACTGATATGGGTCTCCTTGTGTTTGCAGGTGCTTTCTCACATACTGCAAAATCAGTTATCGAGATAGATACTTGGGGACTTTTGCAAGGAGTGCGAGCATGCAAGGAGAGAGACATCTCCATAGTACTTATTCATCTCGACTCAACCAACCTTGTCAACATAATTATGAACCGAGCTATATGCCCCTGGCCACTAAGGGGAATGATCTTTGATATCAAAACGACCTTAAATCAGATAGCACCGATTGTTGGACAACACTGTTTTAGGGAAACAAACAGAGGTGCAGATTTTTTGGCAAACTTTGACAGTAAACATAACGGCAACTTTTTTGGGAGAACAATCCTCCTCCGGAGCTTCTCCATATCTTGTATGAGGACTCATCAGGAATTTACATAAATAGATAAGCTCTTATTTTAAAAAAATATTACAAATAAGGTGAAGTGGGTAATTTTGTTATAAAATATGAGTTCGATGAAAGTTTTATTACGGAACAAATTTGTTGGATAATATACCAAAACTATTTTTTACAAACGAAAATAGAGAAATAAATAGAAGTATAAATTTCATTAATGGAAACAAACTTAAGGCATCTTGATCTTAAATGAAAACTTGTGTCGTAAACTCTTGATTAATTTTAATTAAATAAATAATTATTGTAATAATTGATACGTATAAAACGGCATAGTATAAGATATTACATTTAAATACTCTTTACTATAATATATTAAGTAATTAATCTATTATTTTTAATTTTCTCATCTTATCTATTTCAGGAAAAATAAAAAAAAAGCATCATGTAAATAAGAACAATAAAATTAAAACATCTTGCTGATGCTTAAAAGAAAAAAATGCAATCGCTAATTTATAAATTTTATACGTTGTTAGAATTAGTCTATAGTATCTTTAACTCTAACCTTTAAACTCATTTAACAGACAACTTTACAAATGATACTTTATTATACTTTTATTTATCTTTTCTTGCATAAATACATTGTTGGGAAATACGAAGAACAGAAATAAAAAGATCACAAGAAACACAGAAATCACACACAGATTTTACGTGGTTCGGAGATGGATCTCCTACGTCCACGGCCGTCGCAGAGTGTTTTTCACTATGTTAATGTTCAAA
>LTAE01009102.1:0-15551 GCA_001647135.1 Pontederia paniculata
CAACACATTCAATTTACAACTTTATTAATCAGTGATACTCACATAGGTAAGTCACCAATAAGTTAAATTGTTTTACTGAAATCCTAAGTCCAACATTCCAAGATCTCTCTTAAACATGTTAAGCCTATCTCTTCTCAGGGGTTTTGCAGTCAAGTGAAAATCCTTGGGCTTGACTTATTATGTATGATCTAGAGGCAATCAAGTATGGAATTTCAATCATTGCCTCTGTATAATTTCTAATATGTACTCTTTTCTTACTCATCATCTCCAATTCCTTATGCATGAGAGTTTTGAAATCTTTACACATTTGGGAATTTGTGGATCCACAGATAATGTCACCCACATGAATATGCACAACTAAGATATTATTTTCCAAGATGCTTTTAGCTGCGAATTGTACCTCAAAAATTTTTTCAAGAGAATATGAGCAAAGCTCTAGCAACTTGTTTAGAAGGACATGATTCGGGTACTCAAATTCTCATCCATTTTGGCAATCTCATTGATTGTGATTTCCCTCTATAAGCTTTTCTGAGATTGGAGTATCCTAGAGAAAATGTACCATCACTCTATTCATCAGATTTTTCTTCTACAGGAATCAAATCAACACTTTGTTCTGAATCATCTCAGAAAGTGTTGACTGTTTTTGCCTAGAAATATTTGGCCAGCTTGTTCTAACTAAGCAAGGTCCTAGCTATTCAAGTTTAGATTCTATTCTTCCTCTCAGTCACTCCATCTTTCCATGGAGTTTTTGTTGTTGAGAGTTCGATAGAGAATTTCAATTCTCACATAATTCTTCAAACCTTAAGTTTTCAGAATCATTTTTATGATCACTCCGGATCTTGGATATTTTCATATTCAGCTCAATTTGAATTCTATTTTCAGAAATAATAAACATGTCAGGGTTTCACTAAGCTATGCATGTCTATATAGTTCAAGTGATCTAGTTTCCTATGTTATGTTTCTGATTTGTCATGCATCATTTAGGCATTTGTGATTATGTAAATCATCAAATCAACAACACATACACATTTTTTATGCCTAAATCCCAAATGCAAAACATTTTCAATTTCTTTGCATGTTGAGTATTTATTTTGTTCAAATCTAACAATGTAGTTTTTGTCACATAGTTGGCTGAAATTTAACAAGTCAAGTTTTAAAATTTTCTATCAGCCTTACATTTCTTATAACTACATTACAGTCTTTTAGGGTTACCTTTACCAAGGATTTTCCCTTGGTCATTACCCCCCAAGTTTTGTTTTGCCACTTTGTGTTCTTATTCTGCTCAAGAGATTTTCTTCATTCTCAGCCATAAGTCTTAAGCAGTCATTGTCCAAGTATCATCTTGTTGATTTCTATGAGTAACCAGCAAGAATAGCACAAAGTTTTATCTTTGGTACCCAAGATACTTTGGGTCCAGGGGGATTAGTACTAAGAGTTCCTTTAGAGATCCAGATTTGTTTAACCTTGAGAAGCATATGTCTCATATCTTTACAGTGTTAAAACACTGTAGTGCCCTAATTTGTTGCAACAATAACATGTAACATTCCTTGCCTGTAATTTTCTATAGTTATAATGAGCATAGTTTTTTTTTTGTTTTCCATTCTCATAACATATGCATTTTTGTGAGTGTGCAGATTTCCTATTTTAATAGAATTTATGCTTGCATTAACAAGAGTCATATAAGAGTAGGAATGTACATAAATATCTCTAATAGTATGCATGTGAGCAGGTCTAGTTTTTCTTGAATACATGAATGCATAATTCTTTTGCTTAGGTTTAATTTCAGCATTTCTATGTTTAACATGTTCATTTCCTTTTGATATCAACTCAGTGTTCTTATCAGAAGGTTCAGAATCTATATTAGTTTTATTTTTATTCAAACATGTAGAAGTGCTAGGGGAGGTTGTATCAAAACATTGTGAAGCTTTTATGAAGGTCGTTATTTGAGATACATTGTCACTAAAGGAATCAAAACCTAATCATTTCTTATTCAAAGGACTCTTATGCTGAGATAGCATCACATCTAACATTTTTTCACCATACGAAAATGTTTCAAAACTACTTTTAATATTGGTCAGTTCTGGTTTTAAAAAATTTATAGTTCAGTATGTTTTTCTAAGTTAGCATTATTCACAACTATTTGGGCATTTCATATCAGAAACTTGTTTTTCAAAATTAATGTTTTCGTTCAACTTATTATTTTCTTGAATCAGATTTTCATTCTTCCTTTTTAAGATGGAGTATTTTCTTATCATAATATTGAATTCTTTTTGCATGTTGAACATCATATCTTATTCACATTCATCACTATCAATATTTCTATCATTTGAGTGAGAAAAGATATATCATCATCTGCCATAAGGCATAGCAGTGCTTCTTCTTCCTTTTCTGAAGTTTTTCCTTCATTCTCACTGTCTTCACTACTCGAGTCATCCCAAGTGACCTTGAGTGCCTTCTTCTTATGATTTGCGGAGCCTTTCTCTTTTCCCTTTTTGTTCAAGGTTGGGCATTCACTTTTAAAGTGTCCTGGCTTATTGCACTCATAGCACTTGCTCTTTGACTTGTCAGCTAGCCCCCTCTTCTATAATTTTCTCTTCTTCTGAGAGATCTTCACGAATTTCCTGAACCTTTTTGCATACAAGGCCAGCTTCTCATCACCAAAATCTGTATCACTTTTATCAGACTCTTTATCTTCATCATCACTCTCAACTCTCTTTGCGTTCAAGGCTAGAGCCTTCTTCCTCGAACTGGCCTCCTCTCTTTCTTCCTCAATAGTCATCTCATAGGTCAGCAGAATTCTAGTTTGTTCAAGTCATGTTGTCCCTCAACCACGTTCTCTTCATCTGCCATTTTGTTGTCAAGGACCTGAGGAACTTTTTCACTTTTTGTTCATTAAACCTTGGGTCGCCCAAGTCGGCTAACCCATTCACAATATAATTAAAGCGAATAAGCATGCTATTAACAGATTCATCATGTTTCATTTTAAAGGAATCATACTGATGATTTAAAATATTTAGTTTAGACTCCTTAACCTTTTCAGTTCCTTCATGCGTAATTACAAGTTTCATCCATATTTCATTTGCACTAGTACATGTAGATGTTCTATTAAACTCAGTTTGATCTAATGCATAGTAGAAAACATTTTTGGCCTTCCAATCTAATTTAACGTGTCAGAATCTAATTCGTTATTAGGAAGAGAAACATATACACCATTTACTAATTTAGTAGGCATATCAAAATCATTCTCAATGACATCCCAAAGGCTTGCAATCTAATCTTCCAATAAGAGAAGTTAGATGCATTAAATAGAGGTGGTCTAGAAGTAGATTGTCCCTCACCTATGGTAAAACTACTTGATGTCATTTGCACTCTAGATTGTTAAATCTATTAGTGATTTTTATATAGTTACAAATTTGTGAGTGACCTAGACTCTGATACCAATTGTAGGATCTAGATGGCACCAAGAGGGAATATAAACAAGTAGAGGAAGAGATCACAGAAACAAACAAGCAAACAAACACAAAGGTTTGTTGACGAGGTTCGATCGAACTCCTGGCCTACGTTCCCGCTCCGGTCTTCTCGAACTCGAAATTTCTGGGCATCACTGAGCTCCTTCTTTAAGGGCGAAGGCCCCCTTACAACTTCTCCTTTCTTTTCTAGAGGGCAAGGAGACAACCTCTTACAAGTTCGCTCACGAACTCTCATTCCCTTCTATCGTGGATTCTTCACTCGAATCGCAGAAGGGGAATTAAGGCTTTTTCCACTCAAGCTCTCACTAGCTTATTTGCCAAAGTTACTTCCCAAGACTCTTGGGATTACAATATATACTCTGCACTAACGACCTAATCTCTCACTTAGAAAACTAGTCGTTAATGTAAGTACAGTTTCCTTCACCTACCCCTCGGTCGCCCGCTGCTCCTGCCTCGGTCGACCGCTGCTGTGGTGAAGTCATCTCTTGAACTGACGAATGGTGCTTCGATCGTCCACCGCTGATCCTCGGGCGTCCGCAGTTCAAAGTCTAAAGCCTTAATTCCTTGGTCAAGTTTCTTCGATCGTCCGCCAAGCCTTTGGCCAACCGATCTTGACTTGAGTTCCCTTCTTCAATTGATTTCTGGTCGTCCGCTGATTGCAGATCAACCTCCTCGGACGTCCACTCTCCAGTTGAAGAATGCAGTGAAGCTCCTTCGGTCGTCCGCACTTCATCTTCAGTTGACCGATCTTGACCTGTTCCAGCTTCCACTCATCTCTGGTCGTCCGTTGATTGCACCCCAATCACCTCAGAAATCCACTCTCGAGTAAAGTCATCTATCAAGCTCCTTAGATCGTCCGCGAACCCTTTGGCCGACTGATCTTGACCTTGTTACCAGCTTTCCCTCATCTCTGGTCGTCCGCTGATTGCACCCCAATCACCTCAGACGTCCACTCTCGAGTGAAGTCATCTGTCAAGCTCCTTCGGTCATCCGCCAAACCTTTGACCGATCGATCTTGACCTTGTACCACCGTCTTCAACTGCTCTGGTCGTCCGTTGATTGCACGCCAATCTCCTCATACGTTAACTTCTGGAGTTGAAGACACATGTCAAGCTCCTTCGGTCGCCGCTGCTCCTGCGGTCACCCAACTTGACCTTGCACTATCTCCTTCAACTTCTCTATTCGCCCGTTGATTGCACCTCAATCACCCGGACGTCCACTCCTTGAGTTGAAAATACCTATCAAGCTCCTTCGGTCGCCCTCTCTTCACCTTCGGTCGACCGACTTGACTTGTGCCATATCTTCTGACACATTTGTTGTCGTCCGCTGAGTCTCCCTCAATCCTTCGAGCGTCCATTTCTTCCCTGTGGATACTTCGAGCATCCACTCATTCCACACTAAGATCCTTTGACATCCGCTCCCTCTTTAGTTAGTGTTTTGGTCGTTCGCTCACTTCCCAATGAGATCCTCGGACGTTTACCAAACATTCCTTTGACAAGCTTCAGATGCCGCTCATTTCCAATGAGATCCTCGGACGTCCTTTCCTCTTTCTAACATTCTTTGGACGTCCAGTGAAAACTCATCAGATTCCTTGGACGTCCACTCTTCTCCTGTCAGATGCTCTGGTCGATCGTTGCTCTATCTCTTCAGCCCTTGGACGACTTTTGTCTCCTCATCGGTCGTCCACTCATCTTGCGATCATCCGCTCTACCATTCTCTCAGACCTGACAAACTCCTGGACGTCCGCTTGTCTTCTCACCAAGACCTCGGACGACCTTTGTGTTCATCTGATATCCATCAATCGTCCGCACTCCATGTTTGCTTGATCGATCATCCTCCTGTCATCAGCTTAGGTCGCTCGCTGCTTCAAAACATGAGCCTTTGGATGTCCACTGTCTTCAATCTGAAATCTTTGGACGTCTATTGCCTTCATCCTAAGTTCTTCGGTCGTCCATTCTTCATCTTCGGACGACCTCTTCTTCCCTTAGCCAAAACACCTCCTTCGGCTAAGTCTCCTCACCGGGCGTCCAGTTCTCCTTGGGCCGCCCTTTCTCCATACTCCATACTGTAAGGGTAAAGCCTTCGATCGCCCACTATTTTCCATCGAGCGACCTTCCCTATTCGCCCTGGTCTTCGGTGGTCCTCTCAATATCTTTGGTCGACCGTTCAATCTTTGACTCCATTTCTTAGATCTTTGCACTTCATGTTGGTCGACCACTTTTTAATCTTTGGACGACCACTGCACACATAGGATCTTCCTGTTATGTCTTCCATGTGCATAGGTCATCCATTCATCACCTTCGGTCGACCTCTTATTCTCTGAAACTAAAAATCATGTCTTTCACAATACAATTCAACAAGCTTATCAGTCCAAACTAAGTTTTCTCACAAATTTGTGATCACCAAAATAATCTTGGGATCCTAGATTCAACAGTGATTATGTTTCAAATGATTAGACTTTTACTCATTTGTATTATATGTACATATCATTAAAAATAGGAATTTATATTATGATGTGAGTGTATTCAGCATACTACTGATGTCATATTGTTATGGATCTTAATGTTTTGGACCAACTTTATATATATGAATTAAGTATATGTCCATTCTGCTTAGAACTTATGTTACTTATGTCAGACATTATGGATCTTAATATTATGGACCGACCTCATGTGTATGTACTATTGTAGATTTAAATAAAACAGAAGAAGATTTAATAAGTCGTCATTATGGTCGATTTGTCGGGAGTGATGTTATGAATATTATGATGAGTTATGTTTGGGACTCATAGTGTAGCTGCAATGAAACTATAGAGTTCACGTTGTATGGATTCCTCCCCTCCTTGCAACAAAAAGGATTCATGAGCATCCTTCCCCTAAGGGGGCATGTTTGGCAATCCCGAGTCTGGACGAATATGAGCACTCTTATGCAAAGTCACCTAGAGTCACAAAGTAATTAAATGTAACAATGAACTTAAACCAAGAGGCTAACACTAATAATGATAATGATAAGCATGATGATGATGACGTAAGATCTACGAAAATGATGTATGCACATGTACACTGATGAAAGTAAAGTATATGATGTGTGAGCCAAGGATGAAGATGATGTAAAATGTAAGAGAAGAATGATACTTGGCATCTATTATGAGTTATATGATTTCTCTTGATGATATGTGCTTTATATCTATGTTCTTGTGTACACAATTCATGCTATTATGAATTTTATATCGATGTGTTAATTATGCCTTACATACTGAATTTTCATGAACTCACAAGAGAGTTATTACCTCTCCTGTATTTGATCTATGACAAGTTAAATTATGGATGGCATGGGTGGCAGCAGATGCTTATGATGAATGGATTGCACATGGCTTTGCTATTCTAATTTGATCTTTTCTTTTCTTTTCTTTTTTCAAAATTATGGAGTTGTAATAGAGCTTTTATCCTTAGTGAACTTCTAAGAGTTGTTTATAAGACTAGCTTTGGCTTTATTTTAAAATACTTCCGCATTTTAATAACAGTTCTTATTCTCTTCTTATTATTTTTCATTTAACTAGTTATGTTTACTTATTGTTAAATTTCAAGTCAAATTTTAAGTCTAGTCAGCTTTTCAGTTTATATGATATTAGTTATATGTATGTTTTATGCTTAGTAATGTTCCCAAAAGTATATTCGGACGTTTGGTTCAGGTATAGTTTTAGGGGTGTTGCATTTTTGTTCTTGTAAATGTGGGCCTCCTTATATTTGAAGCTTGAACCCTTCCAAATGTGAAGCCACTTTTTCTTTTCGGTATAGGGTTATGTTTACACATGAAATTAAATGCCATTGAGACAATTAAGAAGATAATTGAGATAAATTTAGACAATTTTTTATAACAAATTTAGTTTACTTTACAAGAGTTTTTTCCAATTCCAATTAGCAATTGTTTCATGGTTACTTTTCTATACACTCAATTGTAAGATAATTAATTTAGAAAAAGTAAGCTACTTAGAGGAAGAGTTGATAGAGGGAAAACAAATTTAACATTAACATAATGAACCAAACCTAGAATTATTATGAAAGGGGTTGGTTTATTTCTCTATTACGTTTTTATCTACTTGTTATTTTTTTGTATTTTTACTTTTACTTCCAAATTTTGTCATTAAGAGTAATTCAAGGCCAGAGCCAAGGGGGTCCAGTGTGTGTATACCTATTGCACGGAAATGTCAAATGCCATGTCAAGAGATGACACAAGTCGTTTTGTGGGAAGGCCCAACATGGATCGTGTTGTGATGATTAAAAATGAGATTTTTCTTAAATAAATTATATTAATCTGAGATTAGTTAAATAACAATATTTAAATCAGATTTTAATTATGATATTAGGTTAAATAAGAGAAAGTATGAGTGGTATTAGACTTTGAGAAACCCTAAATAAAACCCTATAAATAGAACTAGAAGGGAGGACCTCTCATTATCTTATTTCTTCCTCAAGGCTTCAGCCACCATAACATCTCTCCCTCTCTTCTCTCTCTCTCTCTCCCATCAGGTGCAAGAGGTAAGGTTTATATCTCTTTATTTAGTTCCTCATTCCTTTCTCTCCCTCTTAATACCTATGGTAAACACATAGAAGAATATGAAGGAGATCTACATCAACGCGTGAAGCAAGGAGGAGAGGTGAAGATCACAATAGAACAAATCTTGAAAGACCCTACAAGAACTAGGTATGTAAATAGGTGGATTTCTTTAGATAAGTTGTTCATGATCAATAAATTGCATGATAGGGTTCATATTATATGATGATAATTTAAGATGAGGAATTGAACGTTTAAACCTTACTATCTAGATGACTATTTTAATTCGGCCAATATCACTTAATACTTTTGCAAAATAATTTATGTTTTAATCCCAATCTAGCTGTGAAACATGGATCGTGTTCTATTGGTCATGACCTGCATTCAGCGAGATGAGATCACGTCATCATGTCGATTGAGAAAAATGTGACCCAGATGACAGAAAATGGTCTACACTCACCCTGGACATCATGCACCTGTGTCGGTGTATAAACCTACTATGCCAGAACATGGATTGAGTCCTTATCGGACATTAACACAATCATGGTTGGAACTCTAACGTCGTCCAGACATGGCCTGCGTCACCCTGACCTAGGGCATGTGTTTCGGATTAAATGGATTAAATAACCAACTGGAAAAGTAATGCGACGTTGATCTCGAACATAGCCTGCGTCGACCTAAGATAAACGAAGATGAAACTCTAATCGTGTGTGTCCTGAAAAATGGCCCGAATTGAAGAAAGACACGGCCCACATACCCTAACACGTCAACCAAAAGGATTATTTTAATGAAGAAATGGACCGCGATGTAGTTGTATCAAAGATCGAACAAGGCTTGAAACACGATGTGTGTGCTAAGAGGTTTATGATGTAATAATGTAAAGGATTGACACGAAC
Organism: Pontederia paniculata; assembly: GCA_001647135.1. Lineage (NCBI taxonomy): Eukaryota > Viridiplantae > Streptophyta > Magnoliopsida > Commelinales > Pontederiaceae > Pontederia > Pontederia paniculata. Next base: position 8,921 of record LTAE01009102.1, read on the forward strand.
CTTGTTATACTCTGACATGGCCCACATCGATTACCTGAAATAGTTTTCGGCAATGTGATACCTGGCATAAACATGAATCGTGTCCATGGTTGACACGCCCATGTCAGCCTTGTTGGATGATTTTTATTGATTAAAAAAGTGGTAGATTGTTTTCTAATGATTAAGGATTAATTATATGGATAATATAAAGGATCACCATGTTTTACCTAAATTAAGTTATGAGGTCGCCATGTAATATTAAAGGTTGGAAACACAATGTTTTAAAGATAGGACGAGTAGGCAGTTGTTATCCTATTTTTGTAGCTTGTCTTCTCCCTGCCCTACAACAAAAGAATTTCTCGACCATCCTCATTGGTCATATGATCTATTGGCGAGACCTCCAAGACTCAAGAGCCACTTTAAAGTCACCAACACAACACTTAAAGTCATCTCTAGTCACTAATAGGATAAGTCAAAGATAATAAAGATAACAACTTGGTCTAATTATTGCATTGACACATTTAATTAGAGGATTTACGGTTTGTTGATGATTGAAGATAAATGATGATTATTAATTGATAAAAAGTAAAACAATGAAAGACAATGTAATGATGAAAGATTGATGATGTGGAGTAATAATGTTTGACCATTGGTCATAGCTTACTCCTTTGTAGAGAAAAGTATGCATTGAGTGGTTGATGTTTAACTATCTATTATAACTCACTCCCTATGCAAAGAAAGATGATGAAAGTAAAGTATATTAAAGATGATGAAAGGAAGCTAAGTAATGAAAGAAAGAAAGATAAAAGAAATAAAATAAATGATGAGGTCACCATGTAATGTTAACCCGTAGTTTTTTAAAGATAGGACGGGTAGGCAACTACTATCTAATTTTTGTTGCTTGGCTTATCCTCGCTCTGCAACAAAAGGATTTCTCGAGCATCCTCATTAGTCATGGCCTGTGCAACCCCATTGACCTATTGAAGAGACCTCCAAAACTCATGAGCCATTTCAAAGTCACCAAAGCAACCTTAAAGTCATCTATAGTCATTAATGGACTAAGTCGATGATAATAAGATAACCACTTGGTCTAATTACTATATTGACATATTTCATTAGAGGGTTGATGATGATTGACGATATATGATGATTATTGATTGATGAAAAGGAAAGAAATATAAAACAATGTAATGATGAAAGATTGATGATGTAAAGTAATTGATATTTGACTATCTGACATATCTCACTCCCTATGGAAAGAAAGATGACGAAAATAAAGTATATTAAAGATGATGAAAGAAAGCTAAGTAATGAAGAAATAAAGAAAAAGGAATAATTGAAATTTTGATTTTCCTTATCATTAGCTTATTCTTACATTTATTTATCATGTCGTGCTTATATATTGTTGCCTTACATTACTGGGTTGTACAACTCATGATGGATTTTCCACATGTAACGATGCCCGCAGGTGAGTAGTCTAGTGATGATGATTGTTGGTGTGTGTGCCGATAATTGCTCGTGGTGGATGCTATTGCACATGACTTAATGATCCTTAGTGTCTCTTGTTTTAGTTTTATCTCGAATTATATTAGTTCGAGACATTTATTCATGATGTAAGACTTCCACATAATTTTTTTTTTATAAAATTTGGATTTTAAAAGTTTTAAGTTTTATTTATTTTCATATTTTGTTGATTGGTCAAATAGTCAACTACAAAGTCAAGTTATAGTATGATGTGTAGCGCTCTTAGGAGGGCATTCTTCTACGTGGCAGGGTGTGCTTCTGGGGCGTTACAGGTTAATTACTATATAACATTTTCTTTAGCACATTGTAATATGTTAGTCTAATGGTAATCATTGCGTATTTTAATCTTGTCGATCAAGTATAGAGACCCACAAAGTTCATGTTTTTAGTTGATTTTATAGTGTCCATTAATGTCTTTCATAGACTGTGTATTGACATTTTAAATTTTACTTTGAATTCTGCATCACGTTGCTTTATAATATATTTTCCTTTTTTTATCTAAGTAGTGGTTAAAATGCTATTAGTAAATATTCTATTTATTTTTAGTGTTCCTAATTCCTTTATCATTATTTGTGTATTTGATTACCTAATCTAATATTGATATTATTTATTTATTTCTGTAACTTTGATGGTAAACTTTAATAATATCTTTTTACATTTTAACTTTTTATTGGACTTATGTATCAAACTTATTCTATATTTATAGTAGATATTTTTTTCTTATCTTAACTAATCTTTAAAATTACTATGTAATATCAAAGTGATAATGACCATAAAAATAATAATTATATTTATATTTTAGAAAATGCAAATATTGCTTAACTAAATTTTTATTTCTTAAGAAAGATCACTAACTATTTTGATTGTATTTGATAATACTTTTTATATTATTAATCGTCCACTCATAACAATTTCTGGTTTCGTCACTAGAGTATTTGTTATGTGAAATAGTCAATAAAGGAGTTAACCCTTAATTAGGTTACGTCATCGAGTGACGATATAGTTCTCTTTAATGTGGAAGAATATAATATATGATTTACGATATAGAATAATTCAAACTTAGAGAGTTTATATAAGAACTCCAAATAAAAATAAAAAACATAAACTCTAGATCTATTTAGGTTTCAGAGGCTCCGCCCCTGTGCCCCCATAGGGCAATCCCCTCAGACCTCTTGACAAGACAACGAGACTCAATATGGAAGAGGCAGCTTCATCGTTCCAATTATTCGATTATTCGAGAGATTATATTACACAAGAGTTCATATGGAGTTATTGTAAATGGATGTGTTTCTTTTTTAAAAGAGGACAGCCTATCCCCTACTATTTTAACCTTGAGATCTTTTTCTTAGGATTGTCATATGAACCTTCCTCTAGTTGCGAATGGTACTTGTTCAACAAAAAACTTAGTGCTGCTTTAGCAACCTAGTCGTCGGTTCACCATTTTAACTCTAACAAATCTCCTCTCATTCTTTCTCCCTCTCTCTCCTCATGGATTGATCTTCCGCCTGCCCAAAAGAAAAGAAGTCTTATTGTTCTCCCAATTATATGTTGTCTTCCATGATGTAAGAAAATAACACGACTTGTCTTGTAGGTATTTTATTGTTGCATGAAAACATAATTATACAACACATTCAAAATAAAAGCTTCTACCCTAACATATATGCATTCTATGCGCATTACACAACCCACTCAGAAGGTTGTAACTTTTTAAAAATAATGTGCATTCCCGATATATATGGACAAAACAAAAATCTCTAAGCAAGAACATCTTTATCGAATTACAGAAACACATAAACAAAGGGGACGGATGTCCCTCTTTTAAAGCGGGATACCTTCATTAAACCATATTAAATAAAAGTATGCATTAAAATAAAACAAAAATTCAATAAATTATGAAAATTTTCTACTACGAAAACTTAAACATCAATGAATATGGAAAATAATTTTTGTGAATTATGATTAAAATTGTAACAAATTAATCTTTTAACTTCATAAAATGTTCCCTAAGGTCCTTCTCACGAGTAGGTTTTTTAATTTTTTATATACATGTTATTATCTTTTCTATATATTTATTATAATGATCAATCATAAATTATTTATAATTAGAAATCTAATTGTTTTATACTATATGATGATATAAATAATATTATATTATATGATATTATTAATTACTTACTTTTTTTAATTAATTAATCATGATTAATTACTATATTATACTAATTACAAAAATAATTAACTTTATAAATATAAATAAAATAGATAAATGCTCATTTATTTTTAAACATATATTACTAATACTATTTATTTTTAATTTAATATATTTTCAATAAATTTAAATATAATAATATATTTTTTATTCGTATTAATTCAAACGTTAAATGAATTAAGAATAATAGGAATATACACGAGGAAATATATATATTCTTTGTATATATTCCTCTTATGTTAATTCTCCAACCAAACGGCAATAGATTTCATCATCTACCAAACTTTTATTTCCTTGATTATTCAAACGATCAAATATTTAAAAACTTTTAAATTTAATATAACACCATCAAAATAAAATCTTTATCTTTCACAGCTTTTTGTATCTTTTCCTTTTAATATAAGGATTTGATTCCGTTATTTTTTTTCTGCATTCAGCAAATCAATCAATTTGCATATGTTTAGGATTTTTTCTCTAAGAAATTATTTTTGATAAATTTCAATCTGTTTAAAATTTTCGCCAGATTAGGGAACTCCCACATGATTTCAATATTAGATTTATTTGTATCATTCCGAGATATATTTTTTATTGTCATCTGTTAGCTCTATTACCTAACATTTAAAACATTCGCATAATTTGTCATTGCCATCTTTAAGCCCGACATTTTTTGCTGAAATTTAGGGTAGAATTCGTGCTGCTTACTTACTTACAAATTACAATAGAGATTTTATTTATTTCCAACGAAAACAATAAAATAAAAAATAGCCCCTCGCCATAATTTCTACGTGATTTTGACTCGATTATTTTTGCTTAATAAACTCTTATTGTTGTTTACATTTTCTAGCGTTCATAAATTTCTCATTTTCTTTTTTAAAAGAAAGAGAATACATAGACAAAAAAGAAAATAAATCAAATAATTTACTTGGAGCTAAAGTAACATATATATATAAGGAAAGAAATAAAATTATCCCAATGATCGTGAGGTTGATTTGGTCTCCCAACGCGGTGGCCTTGACGAGATCTATATATACAAGTGCACAGGAATGAAACATGTTACCTCTAACTGTATCACGAAACTCAAGCTTTCCAGTACGTGGGCCATCAAATTAAGGTTGAGGTACATCCGTCGATCATGCAGCGCAAATCCAACAACGTCAAGCTTTCCGGCGTCGACGACGGCAACGTGAAACTCAACGCAGGTGCTGATGATCATCGCCGGCAGGAATTATGGTGTGACGAACTTGATCAACTGTCTGCAATGGAGCTACTGGTATTTGCACGCCATCTGAAGAAGAAGGAAATTGAAGTACGTGCGAGGATCAAAGAGCTTGCATTCGAAGAAGAAAGTGGTACTGTTAATTTGCTTCACAAATCCACGAAAGATGATAGGATTGTTTGAATTATCGTTTCTACTAGCCAGTAACCATTTGTAGTTTCTTTCCTTTGGTGTTGGATGCCAAAATATTTTAATTTTAATAAGAATAGAAAATAATAAACAATGTTATAATTCGCTTCTTTGCCTTTATTTGATTTTAGATTTATTAAGAGTTTGTTTGGATGGGTTAAATTATTTATCATCCATTAAATCTTAATTTTAATTTAAAATAAATAAATTTTAATTAATTAGAAAAGGAAGTGTAGGTTATTTTTTTATCGTATCCTTAAATTAGTTAATTTTGTTCCTCCTCTTCATCGATTTCCCAATAGAATATATTTTCTTTTCGAATAATATTTTATATACTTTAAAAACACCAAAAACGTCTTTTACCCCCAGCCTCCTTATCTGTCAAGCCTAATGGGTTGAAATCCATTTATTCAGTATTTTCGGGCCTCATTTTAAAAATAATATTAATTTTTTTTATATTCTGCAATGAAATCATATTTAAAATAATGATTTTAATTTTAGTCACCGATTTTTTTATCTAGTTATAACTCTAGTGGGTCTCACATGTTACCTGCGCAATCACCTCCTTAAAGCTATATATTTATTAGTTTAATATATATTTTCTCTCTCAATTACGCACTTTATGTAAATGTTATTTCTATATGTGGAATTGCATTTTTGTAGTCTATTATATACACCAAGCTCGTTTATCCGAAAGAGATTCAAAAACTAAAAGGCATACATAAACTCCACGAAAACCAAAAACGCCCTTATAGGACCTCTTTGTTTAAAGAATAAGTTGTCTATTTCTTTTTTTTATTTTTTTTAATTTTAAATTTCAGTGTTGGGCTGTTTATCCATGTGATCACATATATACCGGAACAGAAATGTCCATACGAACAAAAGACTTTCAAGTTCTAATCTAACGGCTTAAAGAATGATCAATTGAAATTGTATTTTTCTGTTAGAAAAAACAGAGAAACTTTTTTTTGATTTTCTGTTTTCTAATCATCTTTTTAAAAGAAAGCTGCACTTTTATTTTAAAAGTATAAAATGAATGGAAAAAACGGCAAATCAAATATACCCTTTGGTTCTATTTTTCCTTTGAGTTTACAACGTTATTATTATACATTTCAACAACAAATAATAATTATTAAATTTGGCATTAAACCACGAAAAACTTTTGTTTAAATTTCAATTAGTATTCTAGGCTTTTAAAACCAACAAAAAAACTTGTCCTCAATCCTTGTCCATCGCCTCATGGGTTGATGCCGTTATTCTAAATTTACGGGCCATTAAGCTTTGCAAAGAAACAAAACATATTAATATCATGCAACAAATTATATCTGTAATTATTATCATAGCTTTTGAAGTCTTATTTCTACTAGTGCGTATCATAATCACATTTATATAAATTACTAGTTTAACAATAATAATAATAATAATAATAATAATAATAATAATAATAATAATAATAATAATTATTATTATTATTATTATTATTATTATTATTATTATTATTATTATTATTATTGTTA
>LTAE01009103.1:0-10319 GCA_001647135.1 Pontederia paniculata
TTTGTTTTAATTATATTTACACAATATTACACATTTTATATGGTTCTTATTATTATTTTTATATAAAAGACTTTGAGTTTTTTATTTAATATTTAACTTATCAATTATTTTTATTAAATATTTAGTTTATATATTTGATTTGTCCATATTTGGTTTTTAGTTGATATTAGATTTGTTAATTTAATAGATATTAGATTTGCCCATTTTATATGGATTTTATGATGGATTTGTATCAAAATTAGAAAAATTGTTTGTTCGATACAAGAACAAGAGAAAAATAAAATAATAAATATAACATCTTTAATCATATATTTATATTAAATTATAATTATGCATTTGTTTAAATTACTAATTATATTAAAAGAAAACAAATAATCATATTGATATGATGCTAATGCTTGAGTTAAATAAAATGAAATAATTTTAAATTATGATAACTAATAGTGTTAAAAAAATTCCAATAACTATTACCCAATAATTATGTTAATATAATAATTTAATATTTAAATACATATAATATTATATTTTATTATCATTATGTATAGTGTTACACCCTTATCAAAATTTAATATATACCAAAATCTAATTACATATAGTTGATCATGTCATTATTAATATAAAATAATATAACAAAGCTAGTTAAGAAAAAAAAAGGAAGAAAATAGATGGGACAATAAACATGTTCTTGCTATTATTGAAAGTTTTGTGAATTTCATATGGTTTTGCTATTACATATGGTTTTAACATTCACCAGATAAATCTGTCCTTACTATTTTTAGAATATCGGCTGATTTTTTTGCCTTTAAAGAGTTTACTTATGAATTCCATTGATAAGAAAGAACACCTTAAAATTATTTTATGTGAATAAAATAACCTAATTATGTTTTGACTCAGTGCTCTAATTTAAAATAATATTTAAAAATAAAAAGTATGAATAATAATTTATAATATTAATTCTCATGAAATTTTTGTTTCTTAAATTTTTCCAATTATGATTATATAGTTAGAAATAAAATTGAGTAACATTTAAAAAAATTATCTAACTTCAAAAAAATTAAAATTTATCAAAATTTTTTGCTAGTTAATAATTTTTTTAATTTGACTTCTCGCATGTTGATAGGACCTATAGCAAGGTGCTATAATTTAAAATAAAAATACTTTAAAAATAAAAAATATGAAGTATCTTTCAATATTTTCTTAATAAATAATAACTTACAATATTATTCTATCTTATTCATCTACTATCCAATTGGAATTCTATATTGTTTCTAATAAAATTAAGTGATCATTTATACTCCATAACTTAGGTTTTACTATTTCAATTGTCTAACCCTAGGTCTCAATTATGCATACTAAACATTAGGGTTTCAACCCAACATAACAATTTAACAATTTACATATGTGCATAATCCTTAGATTTTCATATTACAATACAATTAATTTATTAAATGCATCATTTTTATATGAACAATACAATCAATTTCATATAAAATAGTCATTCTCTCTACTCTGTGTAAGAGTCATGAGCTCTTGGCGATGTCTCATTGAATCATTATCGGAAACAATGTCAATTCAAACGTTGAAAAGGAAAGGTGGACCATTTTACATAATTTGCCTTCCTTCTCTTATCCTACTTCTTCCCATTTCTCTCCGAGTCTTATTGCCTCTTGTTCATTCTCAATCTCCCCTTTGTGTTTCAATAAATGGAGAATGGATCATGCTAAAACTCTAGCATTTGAGAGTTTTAAATGAAGACTAAGGCTATGTTTGGATGAAAGATGAGGAAGGGGATGAAATTATGACGGCAAGTTTTTTTTAGAAAAGAGAGAATTTGGATCCCTCTGACTCATCTAAGTTAATTTCATCAAATTGGTGAAATTAAGAGGGTTTAACTTTTTAGACGATTTTATCCTTCATTCTATTTGTTATTAATCTTTTGTTTTTTATTTTACGAGAATAAAATAATTCTTTTAAAAAATAATCTTTCATATTATATCCCTTCTTTTTATCCAAACATAAACTTCATAACATCATCCACCCTTTTCCTTTTTATCTTTCTTTTTCATTATCCTCCCTATATATTCATCCAAACGAGCCTAAGAAAGATACGAAAACAAAGAGAAAGGGAAAAAAGTGGTTGGTTAAGAGATTTTATAGGTGGGGTTTAGGTGATGATTTTGGGTTACAACAAATTATTGGGTTAATAAATTTTTGGGCCCTTTAATTTATTTTCCATTTTATTTGGATTATTACAGGCGACCCAAGGAACATAATAAAATTCAAAGGGGGGACCTTTTTATTCTTTTACTCGATGGTTGAACTCTAATTCTAGCGTCTGTCTTTTTCTATAGATTCTTATTCTTATTATTACCTTACTACACTTTTTTGGTTTGAAGAATTTTGTTACAGGAAATAGGTAAGAAGAGAGAAATTACACAGAGAAGACACAATGATTTGTGATGTTCACTTTTAATTGTGCTATATTCTCAAACGGCGATTGAGTTCTTTCTTTGATGTAAAAAAATCAGTAGATGATATAAGATATCAAATAACCCAAAAATTTAGAGAAATCACACTGCAAGTTCGTATGGGACGAGCGATTTTCATATGGGTTTATAATTAAATTAAGATTCAAAGTATTGTCAACAAATTTATTTTAGATTTTTAACATATGACTAGTGATTGCTAAAAATTAACTCTATTTTCAATGTATCTCTTGGGCCTATATTCGAAGTTACTAATTTTATTCTTTTATTCAATCTGGTTATTAAAGCAACCGAATCAATAGGAATAATATATGTGTTTTTGAAGCAATGGAATCAACATAAAGCAGAACTAACCAAACGCTCACAAATTACAAAGAAATTTGAGTTAGTTTCGTCCGAAATAAGTTACTGCAAAAAAAACTCATTTTTCATTAAAGGAAAAGTATAAAAATAATTAGATTTTTCAATGTATCACATGCGAGGCAACTTATTTTTTTTCTCCTGCAAAAAAGGAGAGGGGAAAGTATTTCCATAAAATACTTTTGCTGACTTTATTCATATTAATGATTAAAATTATGACACCTAAAATAAACTTAACCTTACTAAGTAATTTCAACTTTCATAAAAAAGATCACATGAAATGTTTATCCATTATTTAATTTGTCTTATAACTGGTGCACATTAGAGATATCATGGAGATCTTCAAGCTCTTGAAGAGCTGGAGATTTTCGGGTGCCGAGAATGTTATGACCTTGGAAAGACAGCGGGCGACCAACAAAGAAACTGATAAAGACAGACGACCGCAAATTGGCAAAAGCGGACGACCGAGGCAAAAGCGTACGACCGACAACCAAGGGGCGAGCGGACGACCGTGGCAAAAGCGGACGACCAACAAGGAAACCTGGCAAGGGCGGACGACCGAGAACTGACAAGAGCGGATGACCGACAAACCAACGGACGACCGACTAGCCAAGGCCGGACGACCTACAAACCCAGGGCGGACGACCGAAGGCGGAAGACTTTATAATGTAAAATGTAATCTGGACTATAAATAGAAAAGTTGTAAAAGGAGAAGGGATATCGAATCTAATCAGAGTTTTTGGAAACAAAGAACTTTAGGAGCCGTCGGGAGCTCGAATCCCTCTTATCCTTTGAATACAATCATTTCCTCTTCATCTTCCTCTCGTTCACGTTTGTTGTGCCGTCTCTTCTTCGTTTTCCTTTTCTTCTCTTCCAACTCCGACGCCGGCAGCTGCGCGATCTCCTGGCCCACAGCGGCAAGTCGTAACATTGGTGCTTTCATTGAGAGACCGTCGTCGATCTTCCATGATCGGAAACTGAAGAGTACCTGTTAGAAAAAGATACATAAATCAAGAAGTTATAGAGGCGATCAAGAACGTATGGCGGAAGAAATTTATTTGGCTCGCATGGAAGAAATCGTCAGTAAACTGCAAGGGTTTATGGAGCAACAATTTCATACGTTGGATGAACGAATGGACACATTGATTTCAAAGTATGAATCACTGGCAAAGAAAGTGGAGAAACCGGGTCAGGAAGACAGAAGCAACCAGCAAGAATCAACAAACTCTTTAAGAACGGGTACTAATTCTCAATCAATGACAGGAATATGTTCAATTCTTGACACTCAACAATGTATTAGTCAACAATTTGCTCTTATTAGAGATGTCATGCTTGAATTACGTGAAGATGAATTCAATGCACTACACCTGGAAGATGAGAGTGCTCATCAAAAATTTCCTAATCTTCACGACTTTAACAACATTTCTGATTTGGCAACTGTTGACATTTCTGAGAATTTTTCTGCTGCAAAAGTTTTTGGCAATAAGAATGTAGTGACAATAGGCGAAAGTTCTAATCTTTTCAGTTCTAATTCAGAAGCTCCTCTTTCTATGGTTGATAATGATCAAATGACCATTTTGAAAGACCATAATTTACAGACAATTGCAAATCGATATTATCCTATTGGAGTGGGATTGCTCAGTTATTACTACTCCTTAACTCTCTTTTGTGATTTCAAACATTTGGGAATGGACAATCCGCAAATTCTTGAGAATTCTCATCCTGTTAAGGAGTCATCCATAGATGCGATGAAGACCAAAAGAGACTATGAATTGTGCTACGATTATGAGAAGAAGTCCTACAAGAATATGTTCTGGTTATTTCTGCTCGAGAAAGAGTTCTACCGTTTTACAGTTCATTTTAAGTATAGTTCACAAACAGATGAAGATCTATCAACATTTTCTTAAAAAAAAATCATCAGTTTTAACATCGAGGACGATGTTAATTTTCGAACGAGGGAGGAAATTGTTATGACCCTGGAAAGACAGCGGGCAACCGACAAAAAAAATTGGTAAAGACGGACGATCGCAAATTAGCAAAAGCGGATGACCGAGGCAAAAGCGAACAACCGACAACCAAGGGGCGGGCGGACGATCGTGGCAAAAGAGGACGACCGACAAGGAAAACTGGCAAGGGCGGACGACCGAGAACTGACAAGAGCGGACGACCGACAAACCAACGGACGACCGACTAGCCAAGACCGGACGACCTACAAACCTAGGGCGGACGACCGAAGGAGGAAGACTTTATAATGTAAAATGTAATCTGGACTATAAATAGAAAAGTTGTAAAAGGAGAAGGGATATCGAATCTAATCAGAGTTTTTGGAAACAAAAAATTTTAGGAGCCGCCGGGAGCTCGAATCCCTCTTATCCTTTGAATACAATCATTTCTTCTTCATCTTCCTCTCGTTCACGTTTGTTGTGTCGTCTCTTCTTCGTTTTCCTTTTCTTCTCTTCCAACTCCGACGCCGGCAGCTGCGCGATCTCCTGGCCCACAGCGGCGAGTCGTAACAGAGAACTAACGAATTTACCAAGGGGTATTAAACATCTAAGCACCACAAAGAGCTCAACAATTATATGCTGCAAGAATTTGGTGGCTCTGCCACATAGGCTACATGAGTTCACTTCTCTCTATTCCTTGTACCTATGTCTGGTTGTAACTTACTGCAGTTAATGCCAGAGTGACTCAGACGATTGATCAGGACTTAGGACCTATTTTAGAACTTTGTAATTTCGACCTTTTAAAAAGTTATATTAAGACATTTTTTTAAAAAGTGTCTTACAAAAAAAAATTTCGACGTAAAAAAAATTAATTTCTCTAAATACGTTGTAACTACAAAAGAATAGAAAAAAGGAAAAAGAAAAAAATACGAAGTTAGGAGTAGATAATTATTTTATGATATTTTCACTTGTTATATTTTATTTTTATTCGATAAAAATTGTTTGTAAAAAAATTCGTCAACAAAAAAATATTAAAATGTAATGATTAAATATTTTAAAATTACTGAACATCCAAAGAGACCCTTAATATATGTCTCCAAGCATGAAGCTGCTGAAATTTCAGATTTGGACGCGGAATCAGAGAACAACAACATTTTTAGAGGTCATAAAGCATGCCAAACTGATGCAGGATGCTCAGAGCATGGGAGCTGCAGAAATTTCAGTTCTGGAGACTAATTCGAATTTAAGCATAAATGTTATAAGTATTGATGGACTGCTAGCTAGATGATGTAGGGCTCTCAAAGGATGAAGTGTCTCAATGCAATAAGCTTTCATTATTTTAGGAGTCCTAATTACATTCCCCATCTTTTTAAGCTTCTGTTATTAGTTGTTCTGGTATTTTGTTGTTTGAGGAGTGTAGTAATTTTTCTTTGATTATAAGATATTTCTTGTTTCATTTTTATTATAATTTTTAGTTGTAGACTTTAAAACTATGCAGATATGGGTTCATTAAAGTTCATGAACTTATCCAGCAAATTAATTGTGCATTTCTTGAGTAAATTGGTGGAAGCTCTCCTACTACAGAATTAATTTCTTCAGTAAATACTTTAGTAGTAGCGATTGTAAAATAAATCAAGTATCCAAAACAAGAGTTTCTTCAGTTCATCAGACATAATTAATATTCGCGATCTCGGCTTTTATACAGGATTTGACAATCTTGCATCAGAATGGAGATCAAACAGCTTTCTTAAGTCCAGGAATCAGAAAAATAGGAGTAAGAAGTATTGCTTGGTTGTCTGTAAGAACTGTCACAAGATTTGACATAAAAAGACTGTTTTATAAGATAATAATAGAACTTCCACCCAATTTGCGAATATTAATTAAGAACAAGATGAACCCAAAGAAGTATTGCTTGGTTGTCTGTAAAAACTGATGGAGTAGCAAGCATGACAGGTGTTGAATAAATCAAGTAACCATTGGTTGGGTCATTGAAGAGGTGCTTCTAACCACATGACAGAATATATATGCAGTGATGAAGCAATTTAAATGGAATTGTACATAACAGTTCAAACTCAAATGCAACTCTAAAGTTCTCCTAGGAGTCCATAGAAATAGGAAACCCCGTGCTTATGTTCATCTTAAGTTTGGTCCTCTACACTAGTGACTCATTGGGGAATTTATTCAATTTAAAACGAGAAAGTTGGAACAATGTTTTATATGTCCCAGATTTCAAGTTCAATATGATATATGTATCAAATTGACCTGAAGTGTTCTTAACATTTCACCTTGAATTTTGTATACTTTAAGATCTGTCCAATGCACAGGCCTAAAGGGAATTGGGAAGTGCTTTACATGTAGATAGTACCAGGGAATCGAGTTTTCAGGACAGTTGTATCAGAAGAAAGCTGTAAGCTCAAATTCACAATTGATATAATTCAATTTATGATAACTCTAAAAAGGTAGTTTCCATGAAAAATACTCATTATACAATGTATCTTTTGGCAAGGCAAATTAGACATCCTTTTCCTAATAGTGATTTTAGCACCTGTAAAACATTTGATACTCGGGGTCTTTTTAAGGTGATTGATATTTTTTGTCAATAGAGGATGGCTGCACTCATATTATGTGAATTTACAAGAGCATTATGAGAATGAAAAATAATGCAGTATTACGTCTCAGAAAGTATGTAGCAATGATCAGGAATCAGCTTGATAGAAAACCCATAATAGTGAGATACCACAGTGGGACAGATCTCTTCATTAAGAAATGCAAATTGAGGTTGTCATCAAAAGTAATAGTGGACTAGAGTACCTGTGTACATACAGGTATTGCTAGAGCAGAATTCCAAACTGAAAGTATGTTTTGACTGTTTGTATAGCATAAATAGATACCAGGAAAGATGGAACCATGATTTTTGTTACTTCTACAGAAGCATTGGGCATGCGTCCAGACACGAAGATTTGGTCGTCGTCTTATTTCCGATCCGGTGGAATGTTCTACAGCAAGTTACAACCATCTATAGACAAGGAATCAAGAGAAGTGAGCTCATCCTTCCACAAATTGGGCGAAACCTTCAGCTTGTTGCAGCATAATATTGTTAAACGTTTTATGGAGTCGAGACGCCGAACACCCCTTGGTAAATCAGTAAGCTCTTGGCACCCAGAAATCTCCATCTTCAAGGGCTTGTAATTCTTGAAGACCCTTACATTCAGAGGATTCCAACAACTTGTCACATAAGGAAATGGAAAGCTTTTTGAGACTTCCATTCAAACCTTTTAGACCACCTTCTGAGATATACAAGCCCTCGTTGTTCAAACACATCGTCAACTTTGTAACATATGGGAGTTTCATCTCTAGTGCTACAAGTTTAGGACAATTAATGATTGTCAAGTTTGTGAGGCAAGGAAACATATTACTTCTACTAACATCTAACCACTTTTCTAGATTCATCATTTGAGAGAATGTGAGCTTCTGCAACGAAGAGAACATGCCATCGGTGCCATAGAATGCATCATCCACATTGATGATAGAGTCCATCCCACTGATTTCAGCAATCTTTAGATGAGGTAAGACTCCCAGGGGAGGCAACTTCCGGCACCACTTTAGATTGAATAGTTTGATCTCCTCTAGGGAAGCAAGATATGATTTTGTTCCGCTCAGCCAACTGGGGAACTGCTTGCCCATATAAGAAATAATTTCCAGTTTTATCAAATTTTCATGTGGTCGGAGTTCTTCAAGTACCTTTTGGATTGCTTCAATGTCTTTTTCTTCGTCTGCATGATTCCACCATTTCCACTGCAATGTCAATGACTTCAGCCATTTCTTGTTCCATAGTTTTGCAGTTGCTGAATCAACGCTGTTTGCAACCTTCTCTAGGTTTTCGACACGCAATTCACCTTTAAGACTTTCTAAAAACTTCAGCTCTGAGATGGTAAGTCCATCATTTTCTCCCACTATATATCTAGGCAAAGTACGCAGGTTGGTGAGTTGTCCAATACCATGAGGCATTCGAAAAAGGCGACGGCAACCAGTGAGATCTAACCTTTGAAGGTTGACAAGGTTAGAAATGGTGTCGTCTAGCTTTTCTAGATATCTACAATTCACTAGTTTCAAAAACATCAGACTTTCAATTCTGCCGATTGATTTGGCAATAGTCGAAATATCAGTTTCAGAAAGGTTCAAGTACCTCAAATTAAGCAAATTTCTCATTGTACGAGGCAACTTCTTGATCATGGCGTATTGCAAATCCAACACGCACAGGTTTTTCAGTCTTGCAAGTAACTTCGATGGGATCGCCGAAATTTTACACCTGCGATTCAAGAGAACCATTTGTGTTTCTCTGACTAGAATCAGTGTTTTCAGCTTTTTCATTGAAATTATTACCCTTGGAAATGCTGATATCTCGGAATCGACAATTAGTGAAAAATGAAGATACCTTTGAGGATCGTCCACTGATTGATCCTTGGTATCCATTCTCATCATTTGAGATGAGCCTCTGTTTGCATCGTGAGGATATGATTGTGAGTTGAGGTAGACTGCCAATTGATGCATCAAGGAATGCATCTTATAGGCTACTTTCCCATCTGTTGAGCATTCGAATTTCTGAAAGAAGTCACTCCAAAGCTTATCAAAATGGGAGGTCCGAGGAAAAACTTTAGATTCTAAATATGGATCATAACGTTGAGCAATCCACTTTTCCTAATATTCTACCCTATCAAAAATGTGATCTGCAGGAAACAATGAGCAGAGCCGGAAACAATTCCTCAAGTCAATGTGTAAAAGCTGGTAGCTCGAGGAGAAGGAACCACCTGGGTATTGTGCAGCTACAAGAGTAGAGGAGACTTCCAAAAAGGAGGAGTCGGCCATGGGCTTCAACGTGTTTGGCTAATTCACGAGCTGCTATGGGCAAACCACACCACCTTTCACGAAGGAATTTAACAATTCTGAGTTCGGCCTCAACATGTTGTTGTTGCAGCAGCAATTCGAGATTCTCTTTCGACAGCGATTGAAACAGTCCATCCTACTTCCAAAAGCCCACAGTGGCAATTTTGAAAATTTCAAAATTAACGGGGTTAACTTTGTCATTTCGCAGGGGAATTAAAGGAATAAAAAAATAAAGTTTAAATAAAATGTGATCGGCCATTGGATGCACGACACGTGTCCCTGGGGTTATATAAAAACACCCCTTTTCTCCACCGGACTGCTACAGTGCCGCCCCTCCTTCGTCTCTCCCACGCGCGACGGCTGCGACCAGGGCACACCGGCCGAGCACCCTCCCGGCTACGAGCGAGCAATCGGAAGGTACGAACTCGTTCCTGGTGTCGACGCGAAGACAATGACGGCGACTGATTTGTGTTTCCTCGCGTGTGCGCAGCTCGGGAGCGGAGGTCATCACGCCAGCGCCGGAGGGATTTGAGCCGTGTTTCAGCACCGATTTCCTTCCCTCTCCGGTAAGTTGATACCTCGACATTACGACGCCTTCGATTTCTCTCCGATTTGAAGTAAATTGATTTGTTTCCTGCTCTCTCTC
>LTAE01009104.1:0-15583 GCA_001647135.1 Pontederia paniculata
AATATGTTCCCTATGGTGACTGGATTCATGAATTATGGTCAACAAACAATACGAGCTGCAAGGTACATTGGTCAAGGGTTCATAAGTACCTTATCCCACACAAATCATTTACATGTAACTATTCAATATCCTTTTGGAAAATCAATCACATCATAGCATTTCCATGGTCGAATTCACTTTGAATTTGATAAATGTATTTCTTGTGAAGTATTGTTCGTTATGTCCTATAGATCTACCTGTAGTAGATTGGAGATTTGAAAGAGATGAAAAAGAAGCAATTGCTTAATTATAGTATATATTTTGTGGTAACTGTGTCGAGTATTGTCCAACAAATTGTTTATCAATGATTGAAGATATGAACTTTCTACTTATGATCATCACAAATTAATTATAATCAAATTGCTTTGGGTTGGTTACTAGTGTTAGTAATTGGAGATTACACGATTCAAACAGTTATGAATTCGACTCAAATCAAAATAGACAAATAAAATAAAAATATCCTCTTTGAGTTAAGAACAATTACCAATTAGTAAGGTAAGTTTTTTTAACATAAACATTTAAAGCTTTTTTTATTTTGCTTTTGTTAGTTAGTTATTATCAATAATAACTATATAATTGTTGAGAATTACTTTTTGTTTGACTTAATATGATAATATATTTTTTTCCCATGAAAAATTGGAAATATATAATTCCAAATACTCTTTTTTTTTCTTTCGGATAAGAAAATAATATTAGCCCGATAAGTTTATCTATATTACATCTACATTAATTCATATTCATTTTACGATTCAATTCAATTAGGAATGTATCATATACAAGAAAAATTGAGGAATTTCTTTCCTTTTCTAGACCCTTCAGTAAGGTTATGATTTGACTTTTTTTATATTATATTTTATATATAATGGATTTATCTGGATCAATGCATGGTATTCTTGTAGTATTTTTGGGATTTGTTCTTGTATTAGGAGGTCCAAGGGTAGTATTGTTTATCAATCAATTTTATTCTGCCTTTTCCATAAGATTGGTTCTTGTTTGCATATCTTTATTATATATTTCATCGAATTCCTTTTTTGTAGCTGCTGCAGAGATCCTTATTTATGTGGGAGCCATAAATGTCCTAATTCTATTTGCGGTAATGTTCACGAATGGTTCAAAATATTCTACTAATTCATATTCTTTTACCATTGGGGATAGTGTTACTTCACTAGTTTGAATAAGTATTGTTTTTTCAACTAATTACTACTATACCAGATAAGTCGTGGTACATAATTATTTGGACTATAAGATCAAACCAGATTATGGAACAAGACTTAATAAGTAATGTTCAAGAAATTGGAATTCATTTATCAAGAGATTTTTTTCTTTCCTTTGAACTCATTTCCATAATTCTTTTAGTTTCCCTGATAGGTGCAATTACTATGGGTCATCAATAATAAATTTAGAAAAGAATTAAAGGAAAAAAATTCTTAATCTTAATATATACTTTTCATTTTTAAATATAAATGTGAAATAAATAAAACAAATGAAAATTCTTAGTTAAATCCATATACTGTCAATACCTTCTTTATTTTTTGTAATTGTTTGTTCTAGCTTCTTTATTTTTTTTGTAATTGTTTGTTCTAGTCTAACTAATTTTACTACTTGAATTGTTGTTGAAAAGTATATTTAAATGGAAAACATATTTAATCGAACTACATGTCTTTAAATATATATATATATATATATAAGAGAGAGAGAGAGAGAGAGAGAGAGAAATAAATGTCATAAAACTTTTGTTCAATATAATAGTCATTAGAAAAACTTAACAAGATCATCATCTAAATGTTTTTTAATGAAAAATTATAATTATTGATCATAATTCATTGAGAACTTTTTATTTTTTCTGTCAATCTCCATAACTTAAATATTTATTTGTAGATTTAAATTGTGTAGATCTAATGATAATCCAATTCCATTTTAGTTGTCATTTGTTTCTTGTTTGCCGTAGTTGCCAACTACCAACTGGTCTCAAGACGACGACAAATGTTACGATATTTGCTTCAAATTGTTTGATTCGTGCAATTGCCAAGCCCAAAAGTTT
Organism: Pontederia paniculata; assembly: GCA_001647135.1. Taxonomy (NCBI): domain Eukaryota; kingdom Viridiplantae; phylum Streptophyta; class Magnoliopsida; order Commelinales; family Pontederiaceae; genus Pontederia; species Pontederia paniculata. The sequence continues at coordinate 2,081 of LTAE01009104.1, forward strand.
TGTAATAATGCACACACATTGATGAACATTTTTATTAAGAGTTTACTAAGATGCATTGCGACCGGGAGCTACGCACTTAGAAAGATATGTTGATAGCATATAAGAAATATTTAATTGCACGAAGAGATATGTGATAAATGATATTGTAACACATTCAGTCATATGATAAAATACTCTCCTCAAAATGCTACGACGTCTATGCTATGCTTTGACTTTATGATTGATCCATCAACAAAAATGTGAAATATATTTAAATTTTAACATAAAATGCGAAAGTATTACATTAATCTAAAGTGTCTTGTATAATTTCATAAATATCTAAATAACAGATAATCTAAACCAATTATCATTAACTAGGTGCAAACTTTCATGCATCATCTATTTAGATCCTTGACACGCATGATCTAATAATGGGAGATAATTTATTCATATGAAATATGATGGTGAAAATTACTTAAAAAATGCTAGATCAAAATGATTTGTAGAAACTCTCATTTTTCCTAAATTTCAACAATGCACAATATTTTGTGGACAAAATTACTTTTTAGACCTAGTATTATATCACCGGTCCGGTCCAGTCCAGCCCTAAGAAGCCCAAGTAAAAAAAAAAAGAGAAAGAAAATAAATCAGGCAAAGGGAGGAGAGAGAGAGAGAGAGAGAGAGAGAGAGAGAGAGAGAGTTCTCTCTCCTCCCGTCTGACGCGAAGGACACCGCCTTCTTCATCCCGATCCATCGCCGCTTGCCCATCGGCCGATCCGAGCACTTCATCATGTAGGGTTCATCGAGGAGAACATAACAATGCTGGTTTCAGACGTTTTGACGCGTTGTATAAGGAGAACAAGAGTCGCATGATGCTCTGTGCTTCGCCGATTCTTCTCCATGGTTCGTGGTTTTTTACCATCGTTCTTCTTCGCTAGAGGCCACCAGAAGATGTGGGTCGACGACGAGAAGGACTCCTTCCGGTTCATTGCAGTTTCAGTGAACATTCTCATCTCAGAGTATGGAGTGTTATTTGTTTCTCATGAGTCTTGAATGACTCTCCCTTGCTTTTCTTCATTCGAGTCGCTGGACTGCACAGAGGTCGCCAGAGAGAGGGAGAAAGACCTCTGCTTCATCACTGGTAATCCTCTTGACCGACCTCCAGTAGATGAGAATGAATATTGTATCTTATGCCTTGTGATAACGCTACTGGATGTTGGAAAGATTAGGTCATGATAGGAATATAATTAGAATATCAATTATTAGTAAATAAATTGTGAAGCTGATTAATTATTTGCAAAACTGTGATATGTGGGATTTAATAACCCGATTAATGGTCTAGCAAGCATGTGACTGATGGTCAGTTGGATATGACACTAAACTCACTTCTATATATAAATGGTAGAGGGCCATACTATTAAACTTGATGTTGGTTAATGGGTTTATGTTATGGGTTAAATGAGTAAATGTTGCTGGCATGATACCGATGTAATAGGAGATACAATATTAAGAAACTTCATGATCAGTTCAAGGGAAAGATTGTTAATGCACTGAAGACATTCGATAATATGTCCAATTGAAAATATGTGACTAAGATAGTTAATTAATAAATACATCTATGTTTATGGATGTCTTTCCTCAAAAAAATGTTTATGGATGTCATTATAGTAATCAGTAGAATAAAAGAATAAGCAAACAATAAAAGTGTAATTATCGGCTGTACTGTAGCAGCTACAGTAACACCTGAAAAAAATGAGAGAAATCTATTTGTTTTAATTATTTGAAGGAAACGTTAGTACAAAATTTTATGTATTACCGAATCTTAAATGTAATTAGCGACGAGATTGTTAAGTAAGAAATCTATGAATTAATATACTAGCAATAATAATGATTACTTTGTTACTGGAGTAAAGTGATTTTTGTTACATTATCTATCATGTTGGTGCTACAGTTGTTAATGCTACACTTCATGTTGTCACTATAATTTTGTATGGATAATTAACTAGTTGCACCTATTGGCATAATCACATTAATAATATGTATATACATATTATATACATATATATATATGTGTGTATATATATATATATATATATATATATATATGTATGTATGTATAAGGAAGTTTAAGGGTGAATTAAGGTACTACAACAGAACTGAAAATTGCTGTAGCAACTAAGAGAAATTATTATAATTACAATTAAAATTTAAATTGTTTATAAATTAACATCCACATACTATTTTATTGTGATTGTATACTAATATATATTGATATTATTCTAGTATAAAGTTAGTACGTCTTCATTATATATATATAGGAACTTGGAAACTTCAATGAGCTTGGACAAACCTTATGAGATTGACTTCACAGCTCGAAGGCCGTTTTTACTTTTCTGCTTCTGCTGATGCTGGCGACAAACTTTGTGAGATTGACTTCAAATTGTTTGATGTAAGTCAAAACTGATTCTAAATGCAATTACTAAGTCTTTATTATTTCACTGTTGATCACAACCAGCAAAAGTGTTGAAATAATGCACACATATTATGAATATTTTCTTAACAGTTCACTAAGAAGCATTGCAACTAGCAGCTACATGCTTAAAGAGGGTACATATATGTGGAATGCTACCTTGAGAGGTTTTCTGGAGGACAATGATCCCAAGAGAGCAATCACGTATTATGCCGAAATGAGAAGGAGAGGAATCACTGTAGACAGCTACAGTTTTCTTTTTCTTATCAGGGCTTGTGGCCTCATAGTTTCAGGCATCTCCATAGGCAAACAAGTGCATGCGCAGCTGATGAAATCTGGGTTTGAATCAGAGTTGTTCACACAAACTGCTCTTCTCAGTATGTATGGATTCTTTGGAGATCTTGAATCTGCAGAGAGGGTGTTCGATGAAACTTCACAGAGAGACATTGTTCAGTGGAATGCGCTCATTGCCACTTATACTCAGAGAAATCAACCGATGAAGACATTAGTAGTTGTAAGGGATATGATATCTGATGGAGTGAAGCCTAGTGAAGTGACTTCTGTTAGCATTATAAATGCTTGTTCGCAGATGAAGGCTTTGATGGAAGGCAAAGAGATGCATGGCTATGTGATGAGAAATTCAGCAGGATTTGACATATTTGTTGAGAATGCTCTGATCGACATGTATACAGCATGTGGATACCTATTGAGTGCTCATCATGTTTTTGAACATATGAAATGCAGGAATATGGTCTCATGGACTTCATTGATTAATGGCTATAACAATGATGGCTTTTTTCATGAAGCACTTGCTCTGTTTAGAGAAATGAGGTCAGCAGGTGAGAAACCTGATGAGGTGACTATGTTGGGTGTCATTTCTGTCTGTGCAAAATCAGGAAGCTCCGAGTTAGGAAAATGGATTCATGGTTATGCAGAGAAAACAAGATACAATCAGAGTTTACTAGTTACAAATGCACTAATCGACATGCATAGTAAGTGTGGGAACTTAGAGATATCATGCAACATATTTGATAAAATGAGCATCAGGAGTCTCATTACATGGACCTTAATGATACAAGGGTTGGCTTCACATGGCCATGGAGTGGCTGCTCTTCTGCGTTTTTCTCAGATGCAAATGGAAGGCTTCAAGCCTGATGAGATTGCATTCTTAAATGTTATAAACACGTGCCATCATTCCGGGTTACTGGATGAGGGCAAACATGTGTTTCGGATAATGGTAGAAGAGTATGACATGATACCTTGGATAGAACATTATGGAAGTATGGTAAATTTGTTATGCAGAGCAGGATCGATCATGGAGGCAATTGAATTTGTAATGAATATGCCCATGAAACCAGACACTGCTATATGGCGCACATTGGTTGGAGCATGCAGGGACCAAGGCAATATTGATTTGGCTAGAAAGGTTTTGGACTACATACTTAAGCTAGAACCCAAGTATAGTGGGAACTATATATTAAAATCAAATTTGCATGCTATGATTGGGGAATGGAGTAATGTTCAGGAAACGAGGAGTTGCATGGAATCCAGAAAAGTGACTAAAGCCATCCCAGGTTTTAGTTATGCTGATGTAACCATAATATGAATGCCGGTTGGTATACTTTGAAGATGAATTTCTTAAAAAATAATAATTTGAAGATGAAGCATATTCTGATTGCTTAAAAGTTTCAACTAACTTTTGGGTCTATAAACTGTGAAAGTGTAACCACATGCCCATATGGAATCCATGTGACCATCCGAAATGCATTTTCTACTAACATGACGTAAAACTCATTGCTTGCGTAGATTCTCTGACCCGTACTTATTCTCTTGGGTGTAGTTTGGGAAATGAATCTTTGACCCATGCTTATTCTCTTGGTTGCTTAGATTCAGCAAATGACATGCTTTTCATTGATCGATTGAATTTTGGATATTGTTAGGCTTTACTATGAAAACTCATTGTAAACATGAAGCAACATTTTCGTTCTTTGTATCTGCTTTTTTATGCTTGTAAATTTTCTAGAAAATGATTCAATAATTTACGAATACAGGTGATCTCTGATCTGTTATAAGGGTTTTATACGGGGTTTCGAGAATGCAGAATCTAGTTAAACATATTCTTTTGCATTTTTTTTGTAACTTATTTTCAGGAATATTTTTGTTTGAGAAGGTATTTTCAGGAATATTATTTTTCATGTATCCTTTTTTCTAACTTTTTTCAGAAATATTAATCTTCTTTAGAGTAGAAATATTAATTATATGCTTTTATTTTGACAATATAGTTTCAAATTTAGAATTATTTAAAATCAATATTTTATAACATTGGCGTGACATCTTGCTTTCATCTTTACATGATTCCCTTTCAGTTTAATTAATATGTTGGTATATCGTAGCATAACTAAATAGTTTCCTTTCCTCAAAGAAAAAAAAATGAATAAATGATCATCTATCAAAACAATGGTCAAGTCTCTTCAGGTTTAACTAACCAGTGATGTTATTACCCTTTGAACTTTCTTATTGCAGGCAAAGGCCAAGGGTTCAGCCAACCATGTTCAATATTCTGATTTTTCAACTTATATTGATCTTTGCTGCAACTAGCATGGTGAGTGATTCCTTGTGCAATTGTGCATTGATTCATGCACCAAAACAAGTTTATACTGCATTCACTCTTACTAGCATGGTGAGTGATTCCTTGTGCAATTGGAGCATTACACGATCATCTGCTGGATTCTCCTTATACTCTATCTATGCAACACTATATTCTTCTTCTTTATTGAGACAAATGCTCCTTGATACCGTTGCTGCATCATTTGTTTCTTGATATGGTATTGGGGGATGAATCAATGCAACAGTGTTTTCTTCTTCTTTATTGTGGCAAAGCCAGTATCATCATTGTGGTCTTCCTTTGCTTGGCAACATATTTCACATTTTTCTTCAAGGATAGATCAACATATTTCACAGCCTATTATGCCATCCATACTATCAGCTTCAAGGATCAATCAAATTAAGTACAACTACTTGCAACCTTCTTTATTTGTGACAAACTATTCGCTTGACCACCGATAAGTAGGATGGGGCTGAGGCCTTCGTAAGGTTAAACTTAAGATACATTACATAGGTTTCCTATCCAAAGGTTATTGTGGCACCACATGCAATATCAGCGAAAAAAAATTTCTACATTCATGGTAATTATAGCAGATATATTTCTTCTAATTCACAGTGTTCTTTTTCGCTGCTCTTGGAGAATGCATCTCATATATGAAGTGGCTATGGGTCCTAGTCACATAGAGACAGGAGTGAACAAATTTCTTATATTTATTTGTATTTCTGTTGATGTCATGTTGTTTGACAAAATTTGAAAACTTGACCTGATATTTCTGTACAATTTATTTTGTTGTTTCGACGTTGTTACTACTTTTGTTGATCTTCTATCAATTATTGAAGTCAAATATAGTTTGCTTGACATTACATGTAAGTTACTTATTGAAATACATAAAAGGAATCAATGCCTATATTGAAAGAGAATTATATTTTAATTTGATCTTTTATTATAGCACTTTTGTCTGTAATTTATCACAATGACATACTTTTTTTAGAATATTACAGAACCTTCGTTTTTATGCTCTAAAGTATACTTTATATGTAAATTATACTTCCCAAGGCATTTTTATTCTCTAAATTATACTTTATATATAAATTATACTTCCCGAGACATTACACTTTTCTTACTTTGGCCTTGAAGCGCCTCTTGTTTGGGCGAAAACTATTTCCATGATCCTTATTGATCTCTTGCTCCTATCTTCTTAGCATCAAAGATTTTTGTTTCTTTCTTTTCCCTTAGACATGTTCTATTCTATATTCAAAATAGAAGGTAATTATGCATTTTTCTTTCACACGGACAACACTAGCAATGATGTAGTGGTTCTAGTAGGGCACACCTTGCAGCACGATCTTCCTATTTATTGATTCGCCACATTTTTTCTATCTTCATCTTGCACTACCTTTTGTACCTTCACAATTGGTGTACTTGAGCAATAGGAGTTGTACATTCATGTCTGATAAGATTGTCCTCTATGTATATTAGTAATAATGTCCTTGCTTTCTCATCACTAACTACATGACCATCTGATGCCCCAACTTAGCTATTTCAATGGTAATGAATTTAGACATATTATTTAAATATTTTCAATAATATATTGTTAGAGAAAAAATTGCAAAATTTAAGAATTTATAAGAAAGCTCTCAATTAATTTAAATTCTCAAATTTCAATAAGAATTTTAAACACTTAAACTTGTAATACAAATTAAAAATAATAATTTCAGTTTTTGAACTTCAAAAACTGTATAAAAAAACAAATCTAGAAAATTATAATTTTCAATATTAAATTTAAGAAAAGACAAAAAAATTACATATATACAAATATAATTTAATTAAAATTTAATTACATTTATAATTTGGAAATAAAGATAATATTTAAAACTATGTTAATTTCCAAAAATAAAAATCTTCGAAATACAATATTGTATCGAAATTTAATTTAAAAATGTCATTATATAACACTTTTGGAAACAATACAGTTTAAAATCCGAAAAATAATGAATTCAAATTGTGAAGTTTCAAAATTGTTAAAATTATATTTTCGGAAATAACATTTAAGAAATAATAAAATTCGAACCTGAAAAAGAATGAACTCAACATTTGAGATTTAGAAAAAGTTCGAAATAATATTTTCGAAATATTATTGAAGGAAATAATTTTAAACAAGTCTATTATGAATTAATATCCGCAAGAAATAATAGTTTGACAATCTCCAAAAAATGACCAACGGACCAAAGATTATGTAAAGTGAACAGACAAAGATTTACCAACAGAAAATAATTTAGATCAAAATCAATTTTAAAAAATAAAAATGATTTCGAATTTCATTTTTTTATCTTTTAGCAAATATCAATTTTGAAATATTTAAGTTATATTAAAATTTTATATATTTGAGAAATCAACAGAATCATAATTCTAGTATTAAAAAAATTAACAAGGGAAATAATAACAATTCAATGATGAATAACATGTGTGTTCTTCTAGTCTTGAGGATTAATTAGAGATATATATTTCCTTTCATATCCAAGTTTATATGGGAGGACAATTGACGAGGAATTTGAAAACTATAAATTAAAAAAAAATGCATGGCTTGCTAGAGATTTAGCTCTCTCTCTCTCTCTCTTGGATCATCTAAGACAAAAACAAATTATTATTATTATTATTATTATTATTATTATTATTATTATTATTATTATTATTATTATTATTATTATTATTATTATATATATATATATATATATATATATAAGGATATGTAGATAAACTCTTTATGTGAAAAGGATGTAAAAAGCTGCAAATTGAAAAGAAAACTATATATAAAAATTCACATTAGGAGTCCGATACAAAAAAAAAACCCTGAAATTAAGGAACTCAATTAAATTTAGGGTAATCAGCTCAAACTAGGGACACACGAAATAACCAATACAGGAGCCTAAAGCGCTGGTTTTATTTTATATTTTTTTATTTCTCGTAGGCCATGAATAATCTCTTATTTATCCAAGGGTTGTGTACTTTGATTTAAACTTGATTATGGAAACTTAATTTATAAGATTTTATTTCAAGGAGTTTTTAAATTGGTTAAATTGTTTCAATGTATTACTATAAATAATATAACATATTAATTATGAGATACTTAATATGATCTTAGAATTAAATGGCCCGATTGATCTCAATATATACTATATAGGCCATCCTCTATGTCTTACTCAATGTCACTCTTTATAAATAGAGGCTACTGGGAGTTTACTTGGGCTCCCTTATGATGATTTGAATTAAAAATTGAGTCTCTGATTATTTAGATTATCGCTAAGAAGGTTATTTTTTTAAAAATAAAGTCACTTGATTTTTAAAATTAATTTATAAAAATAGAAAGACCGTCATCTTTACTATGATAATATTTTTTAAAAGAAATTAAATTTTTCTAAGAAATAAATTGAGCTTAAACACGTCTAATATTTTTAATTAAAACATCAACTCAATTTTGACCACATCAAATAGTATATATCATATACAAAAAAATATTAAGACGAGATCCATATCTTTCATTCAATCACAACTTTGTTTAACATATTATAATGATTTGACTGAAACAAAAGTAACAACTACAAAATTTCTTAGAAATACATTTCATAAGAAAAAAGAAAAATATAAAATATCTATAAATGAAAATTATAAGCTCTACGATCATCTTCAGAGGAACCTTTGTATCAGGACATTGCCGAATTCTTTATTAGCCGATAAACTATCTTTTTCCTTAAAATAAAAAAGATGAATTTGGGAATTGGGGAAGGAAACTAGAGTTGTCATTATGGAAACAAAAACGATGGGTGGAAAATGGAAACCATAAAGACTTTTAGACAAATGATATGTCAAATCCAACCACTAATATTACAAAAAATATTGTAACAAAAAACAAAGTAAAAAGATAACACCATAATATTTTATGAGATCTTTTTACTTATAACTCAGGACCTGTTTGAATACCTTCATGAATACCTTCATATCCTATGAAAAGAGCTCGTTCCAATAATTTATTTTTTATAATTAAAAATTTATCAAAATAGATGTTTGAATATTAAAAATGGAGAGATATTATCCTTAAAAATTAGAATGTTTTTAATGAAAAAAATTAACATGAAATATTTTTTTTTCTTTCTCGTTTGTTTCTTTTATTGTTTCTCATCTCTTTCCATATTTGACGATCTATGTCATATTTGAGCTTTTGATCATATATATAACTATCATATTTGATTATATTTGAATTTAAATTTAGTCATTTGAATTTTATTTGATCTTATTTTGGTCTATATTTGTGTTGAGAAATTGTCATTTATTAGTCGATCCAAATGGTAATATGAATATATTTTAATGAAAAATAATATGTATAGAGAAAATTTTTTAGAAAGCGTAATCCTGTAAAAATTTTTAACTCATATTAAATTTCCATTATGATCCAAATAGGATCTAAACCTAATTATTTCCTGAGATTATTTCACATTAACCTTTCTTGAGAGCTTAGTCACATATTTTAATTTTGGAGGGCGCTGGGTTGTGATGGATAATTTGGGCCCGAGTTATCCAACACGGTCCAGATCCCTCCAAAGTAAACTACATCATGAAAGCTCAACACTTTAGCCGAGACCAAATTCAAAATGGGTCAAAAAAATAATAATAATAATAATAATAATAATTGGGCATTCCAACTGTGATATGACATATAACACAAACTTAGTTTTGTATTACTTGTCAAATATTAGCTAAGTAGAAGTAAAATCGCTAATTTGAAAAGTATTTTAAAGAGATCAATCATCACGGGAAAAGAATATTTGTAAAATATTATAATAATTATTAGTTAGTATATGAAATAATATAACACTATATAGTGTATAATAGGAAGTTAAAATGTGAAAATAGGTGGAATATTTATATTCTGGTCATTTTTAATAATAGAGTATTGCGGCAGAATAAAAATGATGGTTCACATTTTTTAAGATGGTTTTAGAAAATTAAGTTATTAACCAACTTATTTCTAATTCGAATTATTTGTTAGATATTTTATTTTTTTGGGTCAATAAGTTAGATATTTGATTTGGTACTGCACAACCAAGCGTGGAGTAGCAGAATATGATACAATGTGTATTTTGTAAACATATTCCAAAAGTTGAATTGTTTCTATTCTACGGAGGGTTTCAACTGAAGTAATTAGAGAAAATAAAACACAAAATTTAGAAAAAAAAGGTTAAAATAATCTTAATGATATTGTTTAGTACACATGTTTTTAAGTAATAAATACAAATTTTACTGCATTTTAAAATAATATATAATGAATTATTAATTGCAACAAATAGTAATTAACTCTTATTATAATTTTAAAAATCAATTAATATGTTTAATAATGTGATATTTATATATCTCATATTTACAAACTTAAATTAATTCATCACATACAGTTAATTAAAAGTCGTTGATGACAAAGAATATATTTTTTGAAAACATAAATTTTATCATTCATGTATTATTTGTACAAGTTTATTGATTTTCATTATTTATTTCTTATTTACGAAAAGAATGCTCTTAATGTTTTTTATTCACTTTGGAAAATTGAAAAGAAACACATTTATAAATTTTCACATTCAAGTGTTTTGAACTACAAAGGAGTGAAAGTTCACATTCGAACCTTTATATGTTCACACTTACAGATATTTCACAAACAAACAAAATTTAAAAAAGAAATGTCAGTTGTTCTATTTTTTTCTATTAAAAACATATTTGAAAGTAAAGTTTCTTTGTAAATGAGAATAAACATGTTTTAAGGCATCATAAAAATATAAAAGAAGCAATTGTAAAATCTAGAGAGGGAGGGGGAAGTAGTTCGCTTTGAAGACCATTTTTTAATATCACCATTAGGGAGACACAAAATGAAGAAGGAAAGGACTTAAAGGATTTGACCTATGATTTTATTGTTGCATTTTATTTTTATTATTTTTACCTTTTATTTTGTAGTTTTAGTTTTTAGTCTTAATATGGATACTAATGTGTGAATTATACAACTAGTTATTTTAGACAGTGACGGAGCCGGATGGATTATCAGTGGGTTCACAAATAAGTGAAGTAAAACTAATAATTTTAGTTAAAAAAAATGACAACTTTATCTTGATGAATTAAACATGTAAACCAAAAACCACTCATATAAATATTATACAAAAGTAACTAAATTGTCAACGTAATTAATAATTTCTACTATTAATATTCACAAAGTTGTAAAACCTACAACTATTAAGAAACATTTAAATAAAAATAATTACATAATTCATATCTTTTCATTTTCTAAATTCAAATTTCAACAATAATTAATTTTTCATTATAATATATCATATATCATCTATAAAATGTGGTCTTCAAATGAAACAAGTGAATATTTTATAATAAAAAATAATTTCATATCATCATTTTTCCTCCTAACTGAGAATTATAGAATTATATATATAATATATATATATACACATATATATAAAAGAAAAATTTGACAGATAGCCATTGAAATTAAAATACTCACAATGAATTAAATTTGTCGAGTTTAAAGAATAATAAAAAAATTGTACAAGAAAAAAGTTCATATATCAAATAAGTCAATGTACATTTTATTAGAAAAAAAGTCAAAATTTGATATAAATGTGAAATGAAAAATATAACTTTTTATTTAAAAAAGTGAAGCATAATATTATTGATATATATATGAGTTAGAACCATTGACGTTTAAAAATAATACTACAAGGTTATAGGGTTTCAAAGAGAACTAAATGTGGTAAAAGAAAATATTATATATCATGTATAAAATTTGACTCTCAAATAAAATAAATAAAAATTTATAATAAACTATAATTTTTGCATCACCATCATATCTTTTTTTCTTCTAGATGAGAATGATACTATCATATGCATATATACAAATTATATAATATTTATAAATGTAAGTAAAATTGAATAGATATAAATTAGAATAGTCACAATTAATTATCTTACTGAGTTTAAAAGAATGATAAAATAAATTAAACTCAAAATTGTATGTATATCAATGTCTCGTATTTGAAAAAAAAAATTATATAAGGCTCGATAAAGAGCAAATAAGATAAAAAATAATTGTGAATGAATGGAGATTCGAACGTCTGACTAGTCAATAACTGATGTCTTTTACCATCAGAGCATTTACAGATGATCAAATGATGTACTTATTTTATATATTTTCAGTGCCTGTACGTGCATGCTCGGGAATCTATTTGGCTCCGCTATTGCCTTTAGAGCTTAGAGGCTAGGCCCTAACTTTGGAGATTGATGTAATTAAAATATTATTTTTTGTTATGCTCTTATTTTTTGTGATTTTATTATGAAGTAATCATTCTATAACTGTATAATCTGCACAATGCTTTATGATATGTTTATTGATTTTGATGATATTTGAGTAGTTGGGGTGATTTCTATTTGAGATATGATAATTAGTCTAAAATTATTGTGATTTTAAGAGGATAGTGGCATTTAAGCAAATTCATTAGAGAGGACAAATCTAATTGGGGAATTGGTCGATAGTTTTCATTTTCGTGTACCTAATTGTTTTAGATTTTTGGGCATCTTCATTAGTTGTTTCTCTTGAAAGTGTCACTTGAGAAAGTGCCATAATTATACAAATTTATCCTGATTTCCAAAGAATAACATCAACTAGAGATTAATAAAAAAAAGACCTTCACTAACGAGTTAAGCTACGAAGTTTGTATCTCTTTTGAGTGCAGTGGACTATTAAGGTCCGAGAGGTATGTGCAGTTCACATGGTTTAGGGAATAATGGATTGGGATAATAGTTTAATACTCTATTTGCTAATAGATGAAATTGAGGTGATTTTATTTATAATATTTGGTGTATTTTTGTTACAACTATTTTTTATGATAACTTTTATTTTGTTATTCAATCATTAAAAATATTATTTACGAAAGCAAGGGTAAAAAAAAATCAAGTCAGATGGCTTTTCGATCGATCATCTTTTAGATGATTTTAGGGTGATTTTTGAAATTTGAAAAATCAAAATTGCCAGGTGCCTTTTGGGACCGAAAAATCCATCCACCCAAACTATGTCAATAAATGTATTTATTTAATCACTCAATTAGATGGCTTAATCTTTGCTCTCACCCCGACAGAAATTTTGAAGAAATCAAATTTGAAATTGGAAGAATCTTTATGACTCTTCAAATTTGCTTTGAAAGATGAGTAGAAAATTTCAATATATTAAGTAGTTTTTAATATTCAAATTGTTTAAACAAATAAAAAGGAATATATATATATATATATATATATATATATATATATATGAGAAAAATGGAGGTGCATAGCAGAGTGCTATGCACCCTGTGCTGTGCAAAATCTCGGTCGTTGATTATAAATCAATGGCCAGATTTTATTCAACTAA
>LTAE01009105.1:0-19217 GCA_001647135.1 Pontederia paniculata
CTAAATAATTGTTCAAGATTGTTTTGTATAAAATGATTTTTAAATTACATGTATTGGTATGCGAAATGAGATCATTAAACGAATATATGGAAGAAAGAAAGAAGACATAATTTAGCTTGCAACTTAAAGATATAGAAGTAATCCAAACATTTTATAATTTTATTGAACAAATTGTGTTCTATAATGGTTCTTGATATACAAGTTGCACATTCCATTTAACTTAGGATCCATTTATCCCTTGACACTTTACTTTGTTAAATAAAATTACATGTTATTTAATTTTAAGAAAAAATAGAAGTTCTTATATGTTTTTTATTCCTTTCATATATGTGTACACAAATATGGACCAATATGTTTTTTTTTTACAAAAGATTCAAGAAAAAAGATATTAAATGATGGAGATGCAGTTTGATGAGTCCTCTGATGCTATTGAGTCCTCTCATGCTATTGACTCCCTTCTTATTCGACTATTAGAATGAGGTACATGTAAGAGAGGATATCAATTTCTCAATTGACAAAATTTCTCCATATTTGCCTCCTCACTTGGTCTATGTCCAATACTTGATTAGACCATGCAAATAAAAGAATAAGACCTTGTTGTTGACCTTTGTTGATTGTCAACTCTTGCATGAATCATATAATGAGACCAAGGGTTTTAAAGATACAATCCATGTTCATCAAAACATTGGAATCCACAAAGAGATATCAATAGCGCATTTCAAATAATAACAAATAATCAATACTAAGAATATATAAGCAACACATGTTATCTACATTTGCATGTTCACAAATTTAGATAACTAGTTTAGTGAAAACATATCCCTTCCAAAACAACAGACGAAAAAGAAATGTAAAATTAGATGTTAACGACAAATTATCTTTTACTAAGTAATTGTTCGGTCTAATTTATATAACTTTACTAGATAAATAATTAATAGCATACGACACAAATGTAAACTTAATTCATCAGCAATTACGAGCTAAGTATGGAAAAGAAGATGCAGTTATCATTGTGAGATTTGTATTATTTCAATGAGATCGAACTTTAAGCCTCAAATGGTTGTCATTGTGAATGATATAGACAACACCACCATAGTTATAGTAGGATGTCATGACAAAGCTTCTCATACAGTCCATGCTATCATATGAGGAGTGTCGTGTTTCCTCGTATCACATTTGCTCAATTTATAGACCAACAATTCCAACATTCTTCTAGACAAGAAATGAAAAGGGAGGAGATAAGAATCATCAAGATCATAGAGGATGATATTGAATTAATTGACTGCATGGAATTAATATGCAGATGCACGAATTATTCGAAGGTTCACTCCCTTGCCCAACCAAGTGTGGTAGTGAATCATATCCTAATTTAAATACAAAATGATATTTTAGTTATTTAGTCAATGTAATTAACATTCACTATTTTTTTCAAATACATTCTTTTAGTTTTATCATTCTATTATAGAACTTGTTTCATCGTACTTTTGATATTTAATATTATATTAGTTTTATTAGTTAACATTCAAGGTCAATTATGAATCCCTTGTTAAGTGAAACATAATTTAAATTTACTGAAGTACTTTATAGTTATTGAACATGTTTTTCAATATTTTCTCTCATCTTTGCATGGTTATAATATACAAAGGAAATTCATTTCAATTCACTAGCACTTTACATTTTTTACATTGTCTATAATAATGAATACAAAGAGAGTAAAAGTAATGTTCTTTAGGTTATTGAAATAGGTAAAAAGATCATATATACATGTTTTAGAACACTCCTTGACATATTTTGTTTACTTTAACATTATAGGTTATTATCATTATTTTTCTATCTCTATCATGATATATGATATTGATATAATACTATGAAGATAAGGTAATAATTAATTGAAATCAATTTCCTTTCTTGAATTATAATATTGTAAATATGAGAAATATGTATTACATATACAAGTACAGCATGCACTTATAAGTTACTTTGTAAAATTAAAAATTATGTAGGTTGTTAATAGTAAGTCTTGCTCATTTTTGAATACTTTATAATGGTAAGGTAATATTTAATTGAAATCAATTTCCTTTATTGAATTATAATATTGTAAATATGAGAAATATGTGTTACATATACAAGTACAACACTTATAAGTTACTTTGTTAAATTAAAAATTATGTTGGTTGTTCATCATAAGTCTTGCTCGTTTTTTATAAAGAAATACATAATCTTAATATTAAAATATAAGGAATACAATTTGTAATAAGATAATAATTTTGGATGAATATATTTAATATGTATAGAAATTATATTGGATAATTGACTAAAAATATCTTTATATATTTAAATTGATTGATTCATGACTACCCTTACTAAAGGGTGAGGCTTCTAATAATTCATATGGTATCTCCATACAAAATTTAATGCACGATGAAATTTTTTCGGTTCAAAAATTTTCAAATACTTTTGTCATAAGATTAGTTTGCATATTTTACTATTAAGGTACAAAGAAGTAATTTGGCAATACATGTATTAATATTTGCTTAAAAAAGGTCATTTGTATTATAAGACAAAGCCTCTAAAATATGATTGGCTTATTTTATTTCTTTGTAAAACTTTGATCTTACTTCAATCACCACGATCAGCTTCTCGAGTTAAAATATATACATGGTTTCCATTGACTTGAGGGTTTGGGTCGTAACACATTGTTTGAAACCTAATTTACGGATTATGGCTCTCTACAGCATGGTTGTCAAGATCTCGATCTAGATCTTAAGATCTTACGATTTTACGATCTTGAGGGTCCTCACCGATCTCGATCTTAATGTTAGGATCTTATGGGTAAGATCTTAATAGGATCTTAATTTATGTCGTACGATCTTACGATCTTATCCGATCCTATACGATCTCAAATAAATATTTTAATCATTTAAAAGTAGTAATTTTTATAATTTTGATAATAACAATGAATATAGATAAAGTTCAATAGATTTTTCTTACAAATTGATCAAATTATGATCTNATCTATTGAAGTCTAATTTAAAATTTGAGTGCAAAAAAAAGTTAAAAATATATAATTTTATATTAAAATATATTATTTTATTAATTCGTAGGATCTTACGATCCTCGATTCGATCTTACGATTTTCGATCTTATGACCCCCTTACGATCTTACTTAAGATCTCGATCTTGACAACCTTGCTCTACAGTAGCTTAGAAAAAAAATATTTTCTTCTATTTCAAATATCTCGACGACTTGCTGAGAGCATCCAAGAGAATAAAATCTCTTTTTTTTTCTTATATGCTGCTACAACCCCACACATTGATAAAGCCCAATTCTGCTTGTTATGGGCTCTTGGCCCAACAGTTAGAATAAAAAATTATTAAAAATTGTGACACAAAGAGAACATTATATATAAAATTGATATATAATTATTTAGTTAACTTAAAATTAGTGTTTTTAACTAGTAACTTGTAACAATAATTTAATTTGTTCCTCCAATAAACTCTTAGTGAAAGGGAAAAAATGATGTAGTATTAGTTAACGCTATATGCATATTGTTTTATATTTTGAACCATTAAATTTAATATTAATAATTCAAATTAATTTTTGTAAGTTATGAAAAATTGACTATTTATTTGATTTAGACATTAATCCGAAATCTAAGTGTTCAAAACATAGGACAACCTATATGTGGTAATTGTGAAATGTCACTACACCTCCATTGAACTTTAACAGAAAAAAAAAGATGAAGGTATAGTGTCAGTGAACAGTACATTAAATTTAAAATTGATGATTCAAATTAAATTATATTTGAGTTATGAAATCTTGCTTATTTATTTGATTGATTTGTTTTAAAATATTAATTTAAAATTCAATGGTTCAAAATACAGAACAACATATATGTAGTGTGAAATATCACTGCCTTAATTTTTTTTAAAAAAAAATGGAAGTAAAGTGTTAGTATAATTACATAAATATTGTCTTATATTTTGAACTATTAAATTTAAATTTAATTATTCAGATTAAATTTTATTTAAGTTATAAAATTTTGACTATTTATTTGATTTATTCAATTTAGACTATTAATTTTAAATTTAATAGTTCAAAATATAGGACAACGTCATGTAATGTGAACTCTCGTTTTACCTCCATTGAACTCGGTAAAAAAGGTGTAACAGGTACTAATAAATTTAAATTAGTTTTCGCTTTAAATCGTGCACATGTAAAGATGATAAGAGTTTTGGAAATATATGTATAACTTTTTTTATTAGTTAGGTCATCAAAATAGAAAAAAAAAATAGTTGCACTTAACTATTAATTTGAAACCAACCTGATCATTCTAAAAAAATTATATAATTTTTTTATTATAACAGTAATAATTTTTTTAGGATGATTTGAGTAAATAAGAGATGCAAATTATCGAACCATTTTTTCCATATATAAGCTTAGATATGGAATTAAAAATTGATCCACCACAACCTTTGGATGGTAAAGGGGATGAATCGTTTTAGTAGTGGAATCTCCATATAAAATTTAAAGCACTCATTTAATGTTATATCATTCCAAATAAACTCAATGAATCATCATCCCACCAATCCATGTTTAGTTCAAAGTATGACAACATATTTTAAATTTATGAATTGAGCAAATGCGATAAGAGAAAATGAGCCATTCTTTATATATAAATATGGCTTGAAGGAGAAACTTCTTTTCGCTTCCTAAGATGATATTGGTGATGGAACACATCTACCATAATGACAATGATCTTGTTAATTGAGGATTGTGTTTGTTGCTCATTGGTTTTTAGATTCAATCTTTTTTTAAGATATCATTTAGATTTTTATTATATTTTAATCATTGATATAGAAAGTAGTTATTCTTCATATGTTTCTTATTTTCTTTCCTTAGGGGGTGTTTGGTTGGTGGATAAAATAAGATAGAATAAAAGTAATTATTCTATTCATTTTAGGAAGAATAAATTATTCTATAAAAAATGGTGGAATAAATTATCTCTAAAAAATTTACTATTCATAATATTAACTTTTTTTCTAAATATCAAGTGTGCCCTTGCAGTTTTAGTGGATATATGATGGATTAAGGTGGAATAAACTTTTATTTCATCATTTACCGTTTAGCCAAACAGTATCATAGTGAACTACTTAAATCATGGATAAGTTATCTACAAGAAAAACCATGTGTCCATGTCAATATCAAAACCACCCCCACCCCACCCCACCCACCTTAATAACAATAAGAAAATTTTAATTACTTTGATTATCCATTAACTATGTCTTTTGAAGGCTTGAATTTTCACTAAGTTAATTTTCACAATGAATTAGCTTCATTTATGAAAATTTAATGATTTAGGTCAATGACTTAAATTGTTTAGTAAATGCATTTATTATGAGATTTGGCCTAAGTTTGTTGTTTATGGTAGGTACATGTACTCCTAATATATTTTGTTAACTTTGTTGTTTATGCATTTAATTAGTGACCTAAATGCTCATTAATTTCTTTAAATAGTTTCTTGTTATTTCACATAAGCATTTAATGGGCCGTCCGGAGAGCCCAATCTGTGCACGCATCGGTAGGTGTTTGCGGGGCCCTATTTGAAGTCTCTCGTCAACGGGAGTAACTTCGAAGAGCGCGTGAGTATATAAATCTCTCTGCTTTCCAAATCCAAATCAATCCAATTTTTAATCCTCCCCTCGACGACTTCTCTCCGCCCGCGATCGCCGTCCGACGTCGACGCCCCCCGCCGGAGATACCGCCATGACGCGCGCGAGGGATCGCTCCGCGCCCGTCGTACCTCTTCTCCTCGTCGTGCTCCTCGTCCAGCTGGCCGCTGGATCATCGCAGGCGCCCTCCACCCGGGCAGTCGCCGGAGACGGAGGAGCTCAGGCGCCGATGGTGCTGCCCCTCGTCCTCGCGTACGCGAACTCGAGCCGGAGGAGCTCCGTCACGGCATTGGGCGGGCAGAAGTGGAGTTGAATCTGGGATATTTTTTGGGCGATTCGTACATAAAATTATTATTTTTAAGTCGTTCTGCATAATTCTTCAGGTATTATACTACGCGGTTGTTCATTGGGACGCCGCCTCAAGAATTCGCGCTCATTGTGGATTCGGGGAGCACAGTCACTTATGTTCCATGCTCGACGTGCGAGCAGTGCGGGAATCATCAGGTAAAGCTTCTATCTTGGACGTGTTCATTGGGAAAAAAGAACTACTATTATCTATTTTTGCGGTTTGGTTTCTTTGCTCTGTAAATGAAACTAGACAAATATTTTCATCTGCCAAGGTGGATTTGCAGCTTATTAATCCTTCTCAAGTCCACTGATATTTTAATGTAAGTATCTGTGGTTAAGGTCCCAACTTTTTATTGAGGGATAAAAGAAGGAGTCAGGCTCATGGAAAGCATGCTAAATGCAAGTCAGTTGGCAATTAGATGCCCGTATACTACTGCACCTGGAAAATAGAGTAGTGCAGCATCTCCCAGACTAGCTCAGATTAATTGTAACATGTGCCATCTATTCATGACCCTCTAAGGAAAAAGTTAAATTTATTAGCTTTCCTTTTAAATCTTTCCTTAGTGGTATATGGTCAATGGGTATGTAAAAAAGAAACAAATATGAACGTGTAAACACAAATATAAAATCACAGTATTCTTTAAAAGAGGAGATCAGAAGAGCATTATTCACAGCAATCCTGTATAGTGATCAGGGAATTCAATTCCTGATCTGTAAAGTGGTCCAAAGTTTTGTTCTTTAAATTCACAGTATTCTTTAAAATCACAATATAAAATCACAGTATTCTTTAAAATTTATGTTGTCTCAATTTTAACATCGTCTACCAGGATTGACGATTGTGCCATTAAACTTACACGTTGAATTGAAAAGTAACTGATGCAGTTAGATTTTACCTCTTGCAAATTTATGTTCTAGCATTAAGGCAAAATTTGTTCTGGGATAGAGCTGTTATTCTGGACAGAACGAGCTATTTTAATTCTATAAAGTCCCTTTGATATAGCCTAATCGTTATCTAAATGGTTTGGATTGTTTAACATGTCCTTCTCATAGATTCTTTGGCATGCATCTTTAGTTTGAAAATTAGTTATTGTAAGTAAGAATTGTGATAGTTACCAATGTACTATCATATTCGAAGAAGCATCCATCCTTTATAAATCTGTTTTGTTGCTGCATAAAAAGTTTGGAAATCATGCTTGGAGATTTAACATTATCTTTGTGTTTAACATCCTAGATTCTTTGTATATATTGTTCTGAATTGGATGTGAATTTTTAATATAGGATCCGAGGTTTCAACCTGATCAATCAAGCTCATATGAACCTGTAAAATGTAACATTGACTGTTCATGTGACAGTGAGAAACAACAGTGTGTCTATGAGAGGCAATATGCTGAAATGAGCTCTAGCAGTGGTGTGCTTGGTGAAGATTTCATATCCTTTGGCAATGAAAGTGTACTTAAGCCTCAGCGTGCTGTTTTTGGCTGTGAAAATTCTGAAACTGGTGATTTGTTTAGTCAACATGCGGATGGCATAATGGGCCTCGGCCGTGGACAGTTGAGTATAATGGATCAACTTGTTGGAAAGGGTGTCATTAGTGATTCATTTTCTCTGTGCTATGGTGGAATGGATATTGGTGGTGGTGCTATGGTTCTTGGTGGGATTACGCCACCCAATGGCATGGTGTTTTCTCATTCTGATCCTGTTCGCAGGTACAATTCATCCTCTTGAGTAGGAATAACTCAAATGTGAGGAGTTTCTCTTCATATACGTTTGATACATTTCCCACATTTACTCTAGTTTCGCGATGGAAACAGCCCATATTACAACATTGACCTGAAGGAAATACATGTTGATGGTAAGGCGCTTCGGTTAGATCCAAGAATTTTCGACAACAAGCATGGTACTGTGTTGGATAGTGGAACAACATATGCATATCTTCCTGAAGAAGCTTTTGTAGCATTCAGAGATGCTGTAAGATTCTGCTCTAACTATTTAAGGTCTTGCAACAAATTAATTCTCAATGTTCGTTATTAGCTTGAAGACTGTTATTGGATAAAATGGGATGATATGATGCCAGTCCTATTGGCAGTTGGATTTCTGATTTCTACATGTTCTTCCATATCTAATTGGAACTTGGAGATATCTTATACTTCAATAATAATGTTAGATATGGCATTGGTCCATTTGACAATTAGGTTGATGAATTTCACGTTTCCATTAGAATATTTGGTTAGGGTTGTTACTTATCAATTTTAATGAACTATGTTCTTTTTGAACTTTGTTTTAAAAATTATTTTAATGAACCATGTTAAGATGTGTCATCAAACATTTTTGTACTTGTATAGGAGAAACTTTGTGGTATCAGTTCTGTGGACTGCTTCAAAACTTTTAAGTTTCTTACCATCTGGTGTTCTGTGCTTCTATCAAACTTTAGCACTACTGGCACAGAAATTCTAAGTTTTACTCTTGTTTCTGATAAAAGACTAGAGCGTTTAGTTTGCCTTGAACGTCAGAACACCTTGTTTCTAAAGAAACTGTATATGTGAATCTTGTGCCTACACTAAACTCTTAGGAAGATCTTGTTCAGTAGTAATAAGTGTTCTGTTCTGCACTTTCTATTACTTTTTTAATGAAACTCTCTAGTTACTGTCTGGATCGGATAAAAAAATCTATAGTGATCTTTGCCACATAGAGGAACTTTCCGCTGCATATTTACATTAAAATGAGTGTTAATGATAGTTATTCATTCATACTGCTTTTACTTTTCTCTGATCAACAGTTCACATGCATATTACGAACAGAAAAGTATGCTTTACCTTTGAATCAATGTTCCAATTTTGCTTAACATAACATCTGAATCGGCATAGTTGATAGCACTTTTTATATTTGCAGTAGCTCTTACTCAGTATCTTACCTGCAGCTGTTTTCTTTATAGTGGACCCTTGCCTTACTAATATTTCATTTGTTATGAGTGATCATCGCCAAACAAGATATTTTACATTTTTCTGCGTCCATGAAAGAGCAATATATGTCTGATGAATGTTACAATCTGGAAGGCTACCTTGAAGATCATTTACAGATTTTTTTCTCTATTACACAGATCATGAGTAAGTTGCATTCTCTTAAGCAAATCCGTGGCCCTGATCCAAATTACAAAGACATATGCTTTTCAGGTGCTGGAAGGTAATTCATTTGAAGCACAAAAGAAGTCCATACTGGGTTTTTTTTACTAGTATGCCTCTTATTAATGTTTATCGAATTGATTTGTAGTGATGTCTCTGAACTGTCGAAAGTCTTCCCAAAGGTTGATATGGTATTTGGTAATGGACAAAGGCTGTCCCTTTCACCAGAAAACTACTTGTTCCGGGTACATCCATAGTATTTCTGAACAAAAAATTATGTATATAATAAAGCACAATGCTATTGTTGCTAATACTTTTCTTTTCTTTTCTTTTGTTCCATCACTGTCTAAATGAAGCATTCAAAAGTTCATGATGCTTATTGCTTGGGAGTTTTTCAAAATGGGAAAGACCCAACAACACTGCTGGGAGGTATGGTTTCGTTTGTTTTCTTGAATATCCATTAACTTAACTATCCTTCTGTTGGCATCTCTTCTTCTATTCATTGCAAGTTAATCCTGGATATGGTGATGACTATTAAGCAAGTTTTTGGGTGTATCAAGTCAATTATTGTCTTGTGCCTGATATCATCCTTTGCCACTTTTCTTGGATGGCATTTCATATGGCAGGAATTGTTGTCCGTAATACGCTGGTTACTTATGACCGCCAGAATGAAAAAATTGGATTTTGGAAAACTAACTGTTCAGTATTATGGGAACGATTGCGTGCGGATGCTGAATCATTCCCTGCACCTTCGCCTGCACCATCAGCTGATACAAATTCAACAATACCTGAGACACCAGCTCCTTCTCCCAGTGAACTTGATAACTCTGTCCTAAAAGGTTAATAATTATGTCCCCCTAGTTAAAATAAAAGTTTATGCTTTCATGATTTTGAAGACTGATTCCAGTTGAGATTAAAGTTTTCAGTCTTTGCTCGTTAATTGTAAGCAACTGATTATATCCTAACACTATTTAAGAGGCAAAGTAAAGAGTAAAAATAGTTGAATAGATGTTTGGAAAACTGGAAGTAGATATCTGATGGGTATCGTTTTTAATCTTCTCAGGTCAGTTCCAAATTGGGCTCATAACTTTTGACATGTCTTTGAATATTACTTACGGGGCCCTGCTGCCTCACATCAAAGAGCTGGCAAATCTTATTGCTCAAGAGTTAGAAGTCGATTCGAATCAGGTGAGGAAAATGTTGTGCTGATCTTAAGCGTCTTCTCATTTGTGGTATATGCACTTATATGTTTTCAAAGCTGAAACTAAGGTGCATACCAATTTTTTGGTAGACACTTAGCATACAGTAAAGTTGGGCCATCTGATGGTTCATTTTTCTTTTACTTTTATACTCATATGATCCCCGTGAAAGATGAAAACCACATGGAGGGTATGAGTGTCGGCATGCATGTATGCACATTATTTGATCTCTTCGTAATTTTGTCATGATATTTTAAACTTCACATATAAGCATTGTAGTCAATGGGATCACATGATAGGTAACTCATGATGGCTCTCTATTGCTTTTTCTGCTGTAGTTGGTCATGGGTGGCTGTAAATGATCATTGTCATTGTTATGTTTCTCTTTTCAAAATCTATTTTGATTGCAGAAGTTTATATTTGTAGGTCCATTTGATGAACATTACAAGAAACGGGAATGGTACATTAATAAAATGGACTGTTTTTCCATCAGGAACTGCTCATTTTTTTTCTAACACAACAGCAATGGTAAGCTTCCTCTTATTTTCATACACGTCTTTGCATATCCTGAATAACATACTAACACAGTATCATTGCACAGGGAATAATCTCTCGTTTAACTGAACACCGTGTACATCTTCCTCAAAATTTTGGCAGTTATCAAGTAGTTGAATGGAATGTTGAGCCTCCATCAAGAAGGTATGTAAATGTGTCAATCATCATTTTGAATGTTTTTAGCCTTTTGATTAGTACGCTTCACTATATTTAGAGTCTGTGAGCAAGTCTCTGTCGATTTGCTTCTAGAATATTGGTTGCTTTGGAAGTGATATTTTCTTGCTATGCAGTAAGATCAAGAATTTCCTTTAAAACTAAGCACGTTATGTCTTGCAATTAAATACATTTCTTTGCCTTAACACCCTGTAATAAACGATGAAATTTTTATATCCTCAAAGAAACAGCTAGCGCTCACATTTGAACACTTTAAAGATATCTTCTGAGAACTGTCAAAACAGAAAAATTCACATCACAGAAGCCTTCTATTTGATTATTTGGATTTTGTTTTATAGATTGTAATAGCAACATTAATTGCTTCATAAATAATATACAAGGTTGTTTCAAATAATAATAATTAATAAGATACGAGTTGTATATCACATCTTTAAAAGCTATAAAATGATTTCATGGTAATTAGGTTCAAGCTTAGATAACTTAAAGCTACCAATTACCATTATCAGCCTCCATTGTACTCAGTTCTTTTCTTGACTGGATTTTCAGCACTCAAATATTCGAACCCTGAAATTAGAAAAGTCAATAAATGAAGCTGTTATATTTTACTTCAAACTCTAACAGAAGTCATTACAGTTTTCCACGAATGCAACGAGAAGACACCAATGAGTTACATATCACATCTTTAAAAGCTATAAAGTGATTTCATGGTCATTTGGTTCAAGTTTAGATAACTTAAAGCTACCAATTACCATTATCAGTCTCCATTTTCCTATACTCGGTTCTTTTCTTGACTGGATTTGGTACTCAAATATTTAAACCCTGAAATTGAAAAAGTCAATAGATGAAGCTGTTATACTTTAGTTCAAACTCTAAAAGAAGTCATATTACAGTTTTCCACGAATGCACTTAGAAGACACCTCTTATGTCTTTTTCTTTTCTTTATACTTAGTTTTTTGCATTGACAAACTTTGATTAGACGAAAGGATGTTATTCGGAAATTCCAAATCTCTAGTGGGAAAATTTGCATACTTCTAATTTATGAGTGAAATTATTTCATTTCATCTAGGCTATATAATGTATTTTTTTATGAGTGAAACAAATGTACACGTTTGGTCAGCATAATCCCATATAATAAGGTGATGCAAAGGTTTACCAGTGATGAATTGGGAATTACTCAGATGATCCTTCTTTATTCCAATCATACATTGTTTTTCTACAGAAGCCTTCAACTTACTCAAACTCTTTCAATATGAAACTTTGCTTGTTTCTTGGTCTTCCTGGCAAGATGCATCTTCTGTATTTATGATTTCAATTCATGGGTTTTCTATTATCTAAGCTGTGAAGGTCTCATGGTACACAGGACATGGTGGCAACAGCATTTGATGGCAGTTGTTGTTGGGCTATCAGCTGTGCTGGTACTGAGCTTTTCAACATTATTAGTGTGGTACTTGTGGAGACAGAGAACCAGGCCTGGTTCATACAGACCAGTGGATGCAGCAGTTCCAGAACAAGAGCTCCAGCCTTTGTAAATTATGGTGTTTCACAAGGAAATATTGTGTTGATTCTTTACAATTGATACCGGCGTGAGGAAAGCTTACATAATTGCACAAAAGCATGTAGCTGGCCAGGATAGTGTAGTTGCACCTATATAGAGTAAAATCTTAACAAGGGAGCACTGTGACTGCCTCGTCATAACATGCTCCAGAAGCATCAAGAGGTATTGTAAACTAAGAGCCACCTTGAACTTTTAGGATATGCAAGATTTCTTTGGACATATAGTGTATGATCGTTAGAAGAATCAACAGAAAATAGCAAACAGATAAGAGATCCATCAGCACAGAAATAACTATTACAATTTTTTTAATGACAACTTGCTTGTATGTTACAATGTTGTTTGATGAGAGCTCCGTAAACAATCATTCTCAAAGACATATCATTATTCCGCGCCTTATTTCAAATTATTGACCTTGATCTGTCTCGAGTTATATATGTATTAGACCTTGAAGTTTACCCAACTGTAAGTTTTGGCTATATTATGTTTGGATAATTCAGTTCCCTAGCACAAAAGGGTACTTTCAGGCATTTAATCATGAAATGTTCATTGTTTTAGATATTGCAGGATTTGATCCAAAATGAGGAGGATTGTGTCAATGTTGTAATTTGTTTTGGTTTCAATAATGGCATTTAGGAAGGTATCATTTTCTAGTCCTCATTTTGTGTTTCTATTTTCCATCGGCATAGTTTCTTCTGGTTGATGCATTCGGACAACTTATGCTTGTTTCCTGATCTGCTTGATTATATTTCACATTCAACAAATTTGCACCTTGTGGCTCTTGAAGTTTCGTTGTGTTTATGTTGCATCATTTCCTTTCTTGCTCTTATTCAAACAAGATTTTGTTTTCATTCTTGATTGGATAACATTTATAAAAATGTTCTTTTTTTCTTTCAGCCAACCTTTAGCTGTTTCCCTTTGGTAATGTCATTAATTTTATCGGTAATGTGTATTTATAAATATTTGATAATCATAACATGAAGTAAATGATGGCCAAGCGTTCTAATATTCATTAGACACTAATTAGGTTGATACTTTTAGGTGTTCATTTCTTTTTTTCCATTAAATTGGTGTTCTTTTTTAAATGTAATTAGTTTTTTTTCCCTTAAAAATGGACAACTCAAGACCGCACCTTCGTTTAAGTCCTATATAATTTTATTTGGGTAATTTACAATAATATGATACACAATTGCTAAATATCAATATCAAGCATAGCATTATAAAAATCATTATGTGTTAGTAAAGATATGACATTCACAATTAGTATGTTTGTCCATTTCATATGTCTACCGACACACTATTTGCTTCTAGATTCAATTGTTGGGCTC
This sequence comes from Pontederia paniculata, assembly GCA_001647135.1. NCBI lineage: Eukaryota > Viridiplantae > Streptophyta > Magnoliopsida > Commelinales > Pontederiaceae > Pontederia > Pontederia paniculata. The sequence continues at coordinate 13,949 of LTAE01009105.1, forward strand.
CTATCACCTTTACAACATTGGAACAAATAATAATTAATTGAGATCGAATTCTAAAATATTATCATCCGGAGATCAGCCACAATCGCCTTTTTTCTCCAACATCTTTGTTCATAGTAATAATAATAATAATAATTATTATTATTATTATTATTATTATTATTATTATTATTATTATTATTATTATTATTATTTCATAAGGGTATAGTTTAGCAACTGAATCTAGATGAAATAGTTGATTTGATAGATTGAATTTTAATTATTAACATATAATGATTAGAATTAAAAAAATATTTGGTAGATAAGTGTGCTTGAATAAAATACACAAATTGAAAAGATAAAATTATAGGTTTAATAAAGATAAATATATTAAATTGATCAAAATTATTTATGACAATTTTTAAGAAAAATAAATCTAGCATAATATAATAAACATTTTTAATAAATTACAAAGTAATAAATAATCTCAAATTAATCTTATGCATAATAATTTATGAGGCAAAGTAATAGTAGTGTTTTATACAAATAAAAAAAGGGGGAGGGGGATTTCCTATGTAATATAATTCCATCTCCTCTATATTAATTTTAAAAAAGATAACAAAAAATAAAGAATAATGAGATACTTAATAATTTTACAGTTATGTTATAAATTTAGTTTAAGATCAAAACTAAAAACTTAATTATTATGTTACATTGTAATTAAAAATAACTTAAGAAGAAAAATTAAAATAAATGAACAGTTAAGATAGAAAGAGAGGAGAGATAGAGTAGTTCTGAGAAAAAAGTTTGAGTCATGACCTTATGTTAAAAAAATTAGTTTTAGGATGTTGAAAAAGGAATTGGCTCCATGGTTGGAAAAAAATAGTATATCAATGTACGAGTCAATATTCGGCACATCTTTGAAACGGTCTTTGGGATAATAAACTCATCATCAAAGCACAAATTCAACGAAAAATCTGAAATATCTTGGCATAAAATAAAAAAATCAATGAAAACATTGATATTAAGATCATAGACTTGACATTAACATAAAATTATTTGACACAATCTAACAACATTATCCACAAAAAATTATTAACATCATCTTTGACATGCATGAACTCGTCCAAAAGTTACACATAGCCTTAATATAATATAAAATAATTAGACAAAGACGAAGTTCATAATCCATCAATGTGCTCATGACATCATCAAGAATATATCATTCTTTCTCATTTGCAAAATCTAGAAGCATAGAACATCTATTTTATAAACGTCAAAAAATAGACGATTCATATGGCATATTAAAAAAAAAATTAACTACGTGATTTTGATTTTGACATGTCGAATTTTACTTAGTTGTTATAACATTTGTCTCAATCAATTGAAATTGAGATCAAACTTCTACTAAGGTTCTCATTGCCAAAAGAGGCAGCCAACCACATAAAAAGGGGTCAAATTAAAGCGTTGTTAATGAGCAACTCTCGGCCAATTAAGCGGTGGAGTCTTTAATGGTCCAACTCACAAGTGGCAAGAACGGGACTCCACCGGAATGCAGTTGAGATCCGAACCCACGTCGAGCCCACTTGGGGTTGGGGTTGGGGTTGGGTTTGGGTTTGGGTCCAAACTCCAAAGGCAAGGATCGTGTCTATAAACTTAGTTGACCTTTCATTTTATATATTGTCTCTATCGATGAGATTTAATACTTGAGATCTCATTTATGTCGAGATGTTCCCTTTTCTACTTCATTTTACTTTTCGAATATGATACATTCCAAGAATAAATGAATAATTGTAATCAAATAATTTGTGGTGAAAAGAATATCATGTGTGAAACAACAACAATTTTTAATATAAATATACCATAAAAAAAGTTAAATCAATTTTTTTTAATTTAAGAAAATAATCGTATGTCATTCATTGATATTAAAATATATGATGTTTCATTTCTCAATATTTATTACCAAAAGGGTAAGAAAAAAAATTATAATTTTTTTATTCAGACTCATCAATTTTTAGAGTTAGTAACACTTGACTAATCTAATATTTATGTATAAAGATATATTACATGAATTAGTCAAAAGACAACTTATTTTAACAAAATAAAAGCTCCCACCAAGCAGGAAAAAGGGTTAATATGCATTTGCCAAACATGTTAACATTGAGTCCCATGTCGGTGGCGATGTGGTAAATATTTTGGGAGTCGTGGCCTGTCTTGTTCGTACATGTACCAAACACCATGCCGTAGAGTACACTGCCTTCTTCCTAATTGCCTTCATTAATTCCTTCTCAACCATTAATTGGATCCAAGTTGGTTAAGCTGGTGATTATCGAGTTTCACCGAATTATTCGAAGCGACATTAAATTAGTTAAAATAGTAGTGAGTTGATATTTTTCTTTTCATCTATGATGGTTATGTGACGATATGTTATGCTATTTTTTCTTAAATTATAAGTTTTATCATTAATATTAAAAAAATATACTTATTTAAACTTAATTTATGATAGGAGTGTTCACCGAGTCGGATCTATTTGATTAATCTAATTTTTCAACTAATTCTAATGTCAATTGGATCGATCGAATTCTTAATTTTGCTAAATCTAAACCGAATTAACAAAAGTTTATCTTCAACATCTCAATTTATCAAATTCGATTAATTTAACTTGATCCGATGATTTAATATTTTTTAAATGAACTAATTTATTTAATCTAAAGCTTTAAATTAATTTCAAAATTAAAATATATTAAAATGAAATACTTTATATTACTAAAAAATATTTAAAATGTTTGAAAAACACTTAGATTTTTAGTTTTAAAAGAATATAATTCAATATTATACTAAATAATTACTACTAAATATTACTAAAAAATCAATATGGACATGATCTAATCCAAACTCAATAGAGACGATTCAAAATAACTCAAATCGAATCGACTAAAATTAGATTGATGTTTTCTCTTATTTTTTGCATTTCAAAGGTACTAAATTTTAGTAACTAAATTTCTCTAACGTGATTGAAATTCGATGGTTATGCATTCTCGTTCCGTCGGACAGGTATTTCTTATTTTATTTTTGGTAATTTCTTTTTTTAAATACGATTCGTTTTTACCAAACTTTTTTTCCTTTAACTAAGAAAGTTTGATGTGTTTGCTGCAATTGTAATCATATCATATCAAAAGTGAATTAAATCAGATAAAAAGAAAATTCATAGAAATTAGCCTTAAGATCACGAATTTTATTCTAAAGTTTTACAATCAATTTAAATTTTCACATTTGACCAGATATCATAAAAAATAACAGTCTGCATCGATAAGGGATCTACTTAGAAAAATTAGACCCTACAAGTCTTTAACCTCTTAAGTAATTAAATTAATTAATTTCATATCAAACTTAAAAATGTGCCTTCTGTTTCAAATCGAATTAATTAAGATTAATAATATTTGAACACTAACATTGAAAAGAGAACGCATATAATAGATTTGCTACGTGACATATTAATCACACTACCATCTGTTCCGTGTTCATGTTATAGTTTTATTATCAATAAATGTCATTATATTATATAAATATTATGAATATCATATGAGAGAATATTGCAACAGAAGAATATACTTCAATTGAGTTATATCTTCGAGCGACGATAAAAATATTATTAATAAAAATTTTTAAAAAAATTAAAATATTTCATATTGTTCTTAAACTTAGTTAGTATGCAAGGACGTTTTTAATTGTAGAGTGTATTATAAAGTAATTCAGATGGATTAGAATTTAATACATTACCAATATATATATATATATATATATATATATATATATATGATCTTACATATATCATAATTAGTATTCATGCATATGGATATGGTCGGGCATGGCGGCTTTTGTTCCAAGTTGCACGAAGCAACGAGTTCGATCTGCTGCCGACGCCCGACGACTATAAACTATTAATTTATTTGGAATTGCATTATTAATTAATTATTCTATCTATAAACTGCAATTTAACTTTAGAAAATTTACTGAATGTTAAATCCGATTATTTTATCCCTATTTATCGAGTTATTTAATATCCCATATACATTTCACTAAAGGATAGTATATTTTAAATATACGATTGATAATCCTCATATAATAATAATAATAATAATATAAAATATCTAAATGGATGGTACTAAATTAGTAGAATAGAAAAAATATTCATTGTGTACGATAAGGAGTAATGCTGTAGAATAGAGAAAAATATACAATGTTGGAAAGTTAATGGTGCAAGAAAAATAATTAAAGGACCAAAAAGATATGTAGGTCAAAGTTATAAGATCATAGGTGAAATTTATTTTTTTAAAAAATTATCCCCATAATTAATGTCTTACTGAGTTATTTAGTATCTTGTATAATACTTTATAGGTTTTTATATTTCAAATACATTATTATCTCTGTGCTCCATTTATTTTATTTTATCGAAAAATAATCTCTTGATTTTTTTGTCTGGTTGTAAAAAGTAAATTGGCAATAGGAAAATACTTTTCATTTGTAAAAAGGAAATTAAATTTGAGAAAACGAATACTTTTATAAGTCATATCACTAATATATAAAAATAAATTACTTTTCAAAAAAATATTTTCTTTGTTTTCTTTATACATTTTTAGAGTGCAATTTTTTTACAATGATGATAAAGGATAAAGGTAACTGGATATGTAAAATAAACAAAATTTAAAAGAAAATTAAACGATGGAGTAAAGTGTGAAACTTTGATGATTTTATTGAGATATTATCTTTTGTCAGTAAAACTTAAAATACCTTTTTTCCCTAAATTTTCAGGTACATACTAAAATAACTTATAATTCAAACGAGTTATGTGGGAAATAAATATCGGCGTACATGATAGTCTACATATGTTATTGGTCATTTTCTTTATTTTGAATTATTTGAAGAGGCTTATTATTTTACACAAAAGACATGCAACATAATTAGAATACTTTTCAAGATTGAAAATCAACATTTTATTTTCCAAATTCGTTGTCAATTGAACAATTTATAAACTGTAATTTCATGGCAATCACGATTGCCGTTGAGCAGGTGAAACTTCAATTAATGGTCGTCGTGATTATTTAATTCATGTGGGGTGTGGGGTGTGGGGATGTTGTCTTGCTTTTGTGTAGGGTACATGTCCTGTTTGAATTCTCCTCTACCATCTGCAATAGTTGGATAGTTACATGTCAATGCTCATGCAAGTACTTTGTAGTATTCCATTTCCCTATGTACCTTACGAAAAAACTATATATATATATATATATATATA
>LTAE01009106.1:2352-19215 GCA_001647135.1 Pontederia paniculata
ATATATATATATATATATATATATATATATATATATATGAATTTCATAAGTGCAAAATAATATATGGGCATAAAAACCGCATGAAGTATCCTCGATTATAATTGATTTCAATATTAATGCTAAGATATAAAGTGAAAAAAAAGAACCATATTTTAACAAAAACATAATCTCATAATCTGCATGTATCAAATTTAACGGATTAATTGCTTTTACACTTATAGTTATTATATCGATTAAGAGATTAATTAATCTCATAATTTGCCCAATTATAAGGACCAAACCAACTAAATCAACTACCGTATGGTACGTCATCAAGTTAGAAGTTTAATTAACTATATGCGTACATTAAATCACATTTAATTTTGTCCGTTAATCTGTTACATGACAACTTACGATTAAATATTCGATATTGTACTTCAGTAACATAAAATAAATAAATGCATTACCTGTGAAACAACTCCTAGGACGCCCAACGATACCTTGGCCGCGTCCAGGAGAGGGTGGCATGCGTCCAGCTCCCACACCTTGGCATAGCCCTCCGCCGCCGACGTTGGCGCCACCAGCCGCATTCCTACGACGTACTCGTGCACTGCACCCCCTTTCCCCCACAGAGAACTCCCGTGCGCACCCGTCGCCAGGAGGCCGCCAATGGTCACCCCCCACCAGTACGGCGTGTTGGGCAGCGCCAGGCCGCCGTTTGCTGTAGCGTTGATAAAGTCCCTCAGTAAGACTCCCGGTTCCACCGTGGCCGTCATTGTCGTAGCGTCGACGCTCAGCACACGGTTCAGGTGGCGCGTGCTGATGACGAGCCCTTCGCCGTTGCCATCACCGGGGCACGCCAGTTTCGGGATGCTGTGCGAGTAACGGGTTGCGGCCTTCATCTTGATCTTGCTGGCAGTCGCGTCGGCCACGATGGCCACGAGCTCTTGCTCGGTGGTCGGGTAGGCGACGCTCCCGACCGAGCACGTCGACCGGTCCTGGAACGCGCCGTACGCGTTGGTGAGAGTGCATGAGCAGGATGAGCACTGTATCGGGTCCGGCGGAGGGCTGGAAGCGACTGGAGGCAATAATGGGAATGTGGAATGCAACAACCACAGCGAGATGGCCGTGATAAGCGTCATGAGTTGTTGCTGCACGTTGATGATTTGTGGTTATGTTGACGTTTCAGTGAAGATGCCACTGATGCTTGGGGCACGCACGTATATATGGTGATTTACTATACGTAAGACCACATGCACACGCAAATTATGTAAAAATACAATAGATATAATGGTACGCGCAAATTATGGTGTTCGGAAAGAGAAATAAGATTATTTAATATGTAGAACATTTCTGTTTTCAACACCGAAAACTAAGATAAAGTCAAATACCTTTGAAATTTCACGATGATACTAAAAAATATTAAACTCGATAATGGTTTTTTTATACTTGTGTATATAATGTCAGGACATTTATCTTGCACAATGATCCATAATATATATGGATCTTGATTATTATATCCATGTGTTAAAAAAAAAGATAATACAGAAGTTAATTAGAATGGAGAAACTAGAAAACTAATAAATAGTTAAAAAATAATATTTTCAAATACTTCAAAATCTTGAGTGCGAGAGTTGTAGATGATAAAATAAACATCCATAAATCATATAATATAATTATGTGAGCAAATATATAATATAAATACTTAAGTGTTTAATCATATCATTAACACATAATGTATTCATAGCAAAAAAAAAATTAATTCAATGATTACATTATGTGATGATAAAAAATTGTTAGTGTTTGTATGGATTATGGATCTTTTCTAATAAAAATATTTATAGACTTTCTCCCATAAAATTTTTTTAGTGTAATTCATTTAGTCACTATACGAATTATTTAATATCACATAAATAATTTAAGTAATATAATAAATTTTGATAATTTAAATTTAAATATTAAATTTTAATATTTTTTTATTGTCACTCTAATATTCGGGGAGTGGTGCTAGTTCACCAATCTATATGAGTGCAATAGTACAACCAGTCCAAATGTTGGGTCTGACCCATCATAATTCCGACTGATCTGATGCTGCCCCGTATCGCATGTCTAACTATGGCATTCCGAACAAATTTTTTTTACATTCACAGATTTCAAACTCGAGATTTGCTTAAGCAAGAAGAGTCACTTATCATTCTAGCCCCACCCCGTTAATAAATTTCAACATTAGATCTACAAAGAAATGAAAGATCATAATCCAACTATCATTGTCGAGTAATATGCATTGTAGTACGTTCTTGCTGCTATTTGTCTTTTGGGCGTTATAGACGTTGATGCTAGTTCTAAATGGAGAGGAGGACATCAAGTACCTACAACCTCACATTTTTTGACTTGTGATAGGTTAATATCTTACCTAATTCATATTATATAATATACATTTATTTAACATGTGATATTAAAAAGAAGACAAAATAGTCACCCTCTAATATTTAGGGATGGATAACAATCAGAACAATCAAATTGAAAGTGAAAAAAAAAGATTAACACAAAGATTTTAACATAATAAAATCTTTTTGATCAACAAAAAATATTCATGAAAAAAGGAGGTTGTCAAAAAAAAAATTCAATATTAAAAAAAAGCACCTCACAAGATATTTAACGGTCAAAACTCTTCACTATTATCATAGATTCTTTTTTTTTCTTTCATAATTTTATGTAATTCAAGACACAACAACAAAAATTCATGTCAATTGGAGAAACAAGTTTAATATAAATATATCTAATAATCGTACCAAAAATTATAATATCAAACGTTTTAATCTTAGCAAATCAACGTAAACTCATTCATATAGAGAATCGAAGATTACATCATATAAAAATATTAACAAAAAAAAATATAAGATAAACTAATAGAGCAACAAGAAAATTAGATTTTATAAATGAAAAGCGGATATTTCGAGCTATATAACAGTTTTCGGATGAAGCCTTAGTTTAAGTGTGCGATCAATTACAATTTAATTAGATAATTCCTAAATTTAAGTTCGCTTAGTTTTTTTTATTGAATGTACTTTTCAGATTTGTCAATTTCTTTTCCTCTTATGAAAGAGTTGCAGATCTAAAAGAAAAGAAAGATCATTAACGGGAAAAGAGAAAAAGAAATGTCGGTATCAATTAGTATGTATAAGTTTCTGAGTTCTAATAAGTTTGCTGCTATTTCTTTTTTGAGAGTTATGGATGTTGCTATTTCTAAATGGGAGAAGGGCATCAAGTTCCTTCAACATCTCATTTGTTGACTTGTTAATTGCATCTTCATATCCTACCTGAGAGTACGTGCTTGCTTCTATTTGTCTTTTGATAGACGTTGCTGCTATTTCTAAATAGGGAGGAAGACATCGAGTACCTACGTCCCATTTTTTTACTTGTGATAGGTTAATTCTTACCTAATTCATATTATATTATGTACATTTATTTAACATATGGTATAAAAGAAAAAAAATCACCCTCCGAAGACCAGATGCATTCATGCCACTTGGAGAAATAAGTTTAATATACATACATCTAATATTATACCTAAATTATAAAATCTAACATTTTAATATCTTAAGCACTTCAATGTAAGTTCATATATAGAGAATAGAAGATTACATCATATAAATTATTATATCAACAATGAAATATATTAATTTAAATTAATGGAGTAATAAAAAAATAAGAATTTACAAGAAATACCGATCTCTCGATCCCTATAGTTGTTTTTGGATGAGGCCTTGGTTTAAGCCATGAAACTTTTTTTATATTAAAGAATCTTTACATTTATTGGAGTCCTAAATTTCAGTTATTTTGTTAGGTTTTTTGGATTAGATATATTTGTCATTGTTTTCCCTTATATGCAAAGGTTGTCGATATTAAAATAATAGAAAGGTCATTAAAAAGAATAAAAGAAAAGGAAAAAAAATATCAATGTCAATTAGTATGGTTTTCTGAGTGGTATAGTAGATGTTTGCTGTTGTTTATTTTTTTTTTGGGTGTTATGGTTGCTGCTATTTCTAAATCGGGAGGAGGACAACAAAGTACATACAACATCTCGTTTATCGACTTGTGACTGCTTCATATTATATAATTGACATTTATCAATTTTTCGGTGGAAATGCAAGTTTATTCAACATAAAATATAAAGAAAGACAAGAAATAGTCAACCTCTAATGACGAGATGCAAAACTCACACGTCTCACTTAGAGATTTTGTCGAAGGTGCGTTATCCTAATTTAATTTCTAACTAGATTACCCGCAAACTCCATCTAAAGTATTAGTAAAATTTTGGTCTAATTTATAGTATTAAAAAGAAAAGTTAGTTGATTTCATTGGTTTAAAGACTTGGCCGTATTTAAAGATGTTACTTGAACACCCAAGAAGATATTATTTCATTTTGATCACTTAACAATTATACAACAACCCCTTTATTTAATACACTAATTAGGGGTATATTGGTCAATTAACCACATTGTTCATTCCCAGCTTGTCTTTAGTATCACCAGCTTGACTAATTAGGGGTATATTGGTCAATTAAACAAGAATTTTGTAAAAATATCCGCTAGTTGTTGGTTTGAAGGAACATGAGGTTTGATGATTTTCTTCGACATTACTAGATCTCGAATAAAATGACAATCCACTTCGACGTGTTTTGTGCGTTCATGAAACACAAGATTATTAGCAATATATATAGCAACTTGATTATCACATATCAACTTCATGGGACAAGCAATGCCATAGCCCTATATTCAGCTTGTACTCCAAGCTCGACAATGATGGATTTTATCCATAGTAGTTCACAACAAGCAATGCCATAGCCATATATTCAGCTTCACAACTAGAACATGCAACTATATTTTGTTTCTTGCTGCACCATGTTACTAAATGATCACCAATAAATACACAAAAGCCCGAGGTAGATCACCTATCTTCAGTATCACCAGCCCAATATGCATCAGCATAACTTATAATTTTTAATTTTGAAGCTCCAAACGATCTCCGATATGTGAGTCCCGTGCCAGGACTCCCTTTTAAGTATCTTAATATTCTGCAAACTACATTCCAATGAGAACTCTCGGGAATATGCATGAATCGACTCGCAACCCCAACAACATAGGCAATATCAGGACGTGTAAGTGTTAGATAAATTAATTTTCCTACCACACTTCTATACCTAGTTGGATCTTCATAGTCCTCCCCCTGATCAAGAGTGTATTTCGCATTATAATCCATAGGGCTAGTCACAGATTTAGAGCCTATCATACCAGTTTCTGTAAGTAAATCAATAACATATTTGCATTGTGACATGTTAATGCCTCTTTTAGATCTCAACACCTATATCCCAAGAAAGTATCGAAGTCGACCAAGGTCATTTGTTTGAAATTGTGATTGCAAATAAGTCTTGAGTTTTGATATTCCAATTGAATCATCTCTAGTTATCACAATGTCATCAACATAAACAAGTAAAATGGTGATGCCTCTATGTGACCTTTTCATAAAAAGGGAATGATCTCTTGCAGAACATTGAAAACCAAGTGCTAACACAACATTACTAAAATTTTCAAACCATGCTCATGGAGACTGCTTCAAACGACAAACTTTATGACACTCCCCATAAGCACCATATCCAGGTGGTTGCTCCATATAAACCTCCTCTGACAAATCACCATTCAAAAAAGCATTTTTAACATCTAACTGAAAAAAAGGCCAATCAAAATGAACAGTAAGAGAAATAATAATGCGACAGTGGTGAATCGAGCAACTAAAGAAAATGTTTCAAAATAATCCACATCGTAGGTCTGAATATAACCTTTCGCTACCAATCTTGCTTTCAAACACTCAACTGAACCATCAAGATGATACTTAATAGTAAATACCCACTGATAACCAACATCATGTTGTTAGGAGGATGATTAGTGATGCGAAAAATGCTAACGTGCAAATTCAATGCTAGCAAGTCCACTAGTCGTTCAAGTAATAAAGTTTAAGAGTAAGGATGTCGAACCCACGATGAAATAATATAAACAAATAAAGTAGAAAATAGACGCATGCAATGTAGAAATGACTCAAAATAATGCCTAATGCAGACCCTAAACTATGTTGTAAAATGCATGCATCAATTAAATTATCAAATGAGAATTGGAATAAATGATTTTCAATGTTAAATTTGAGGATATGAATTTTATAGAATTTAGATGGATATTTTTTTGAGGTTATGATAATGATCGTGATTGAAAGATTGACTTATGATGATTAAGATATATGATATGAGGACATTAACATGATTTAGGGATTATTGGATTGTCTTGATATTGATGGATCATATTGAAGATATGAAACAACTATGAAATATTGAGGAAAATATATGATATGCTCAAATTCGAGGACGAATTTATTTTTAAGGAGGTTATTATGTAACAACCTCAGATTATTATAATAAATAAAAATAAAATAAATGAGAGATATGATAAGATAAAGAAATATATAGTTGGTTAAGATTAGAAAAAAAGTTTGAATTGAAGTCAAATTATTATATTTCTTATCAATTAAATATTCCTAATCATATATTAACTATTTTTAAAGGAATCCTAATCACATGGAAGATTATCTCATAGAATTATAATGACATACAAAATCAGAGTTTTAATTAAATTCCAAATCCATCAAGGGATGAATTTCCTCCCTTATAAATAGGATCCAACCCCTTCTCTCATCCCACATTTTTCTTTCTCAAACCCAAGGCATCTCCAAACCTAGGCACCTGAAGTTTTTTCTCTCTGTCTCTCTCTTTCCTCGTGGCGCTGAGAGTAGAAAAGGCCAACATAGACCGTGTCAACAGGGCGCAGGTCGTGTTGTCAAGGAAAATGAAGAAGATGGATTGTGCCAACAGAACGCATTTGCAACCAAGCGGTGGAGCACCATGAAGACATAAACGGACTGTGTCCGAAGAGGACCCAGACTGCGTCGTGTTTTGGGATTGATCATCGGAAAATCGAGGTGTGTAACTAGAAGGATCAACCTTAGAGTTTTTTTATATACGTATGATAAAGTAAAAGAATGACTAAAATGAAATAATGATTAAATGCATAATCAGAACCCGAACACCATCCGTGTTTATATTGAAGAAAATGGAAAACCAACCCCCAATAGCAAAACAATCCATGTTACGTTAAACATGGTCCGTGCTCTCATTGTAAAACGACCTATAGATGTAAACGGTTGGGTTCACTTTAACGTCACCTGACCCGGTACACAACACGGGCCATGTCACACTTGACGCGGGCCGTGTCCCGAGATGTATGATGCTTGTTTGTATGACTGTTTGAACATGATTGAGTAGAGTTAGTATACTCTCACGTGAACTTAGAATTATAGGTAATTGGAAGATAAAAGATGTAAATGTTTGTGATTGAAATTATGCATGAAGAAGAAGGCCCCAACGGACTTAGAGAACAAACTTTAATTCTATAAGAGTTATTGGTTTTCTCTCTTGCGTTTATTGAGAACAAGCTTTAATCATATAAAGATTATCGGTGTTCTGAGTTATCTCAAGAGGGCAGACTTTAATCCTATAAGGGTTATTGGTGTCCTCGGTTATTGATAGAGAGAGTAGGTTTTAATCCCTAAGGGTTATCGATGCTCTCTCTCATGGTTTAATTATTATTGTTATTGACGGGTCTCGGGTTGACCCATGGCCTAGCTAGCCATATTGGCCCCGGATTGCTGGAATCTTCATGTACTAATAATTGAAAATGATTGACTGAAAGTAATTGACTGAAATTGATCAATAGAAAATGATTATTTGAAAAGAATATATGAAAGATGAAAGATGAAACATATTGAATGACATTGATCTTCTCAAATGAATTATTGATTATAATTGAAAAAAGAGGAAAGATTGTGATTAAAAATAAAATTAATGATAGTACGATAGAAAATGTTATCTTTTACTTTTATCTTCATATATGTTTTACCCTATTGAATTATTATTCTTTACAAATTGGACTTCATAGCTCATGGGAGGATTGTCTTTCCTGCATTTTGATCCTGCAAGCAAATAGGTAGAATAGATGATGATTGCGTAGCGGTAGCATGATGGTATTCATAATGAATGACTTGCACATAACATAGGTCCGTGTTATAGGTCAAGTATTGACTTCCACAATGACATGTTTATAGTGTTGATCTGTGAATTGATCAAAAGAAAAGTCAAAGATGTAAGTTGGTAGTGTCTCTGAGTCTGCATTCTGCCAGGTGGCGGGGTTTAGATTTGGGGGCGTTACAGTTTCTTTTAAGGTTTTAAGTTTCTTCCGCATTTTATTAACTGATCTTATTAGCCAACCATATGGTCAAGTTTATATATGATATGTAGAGCTCATGAGGGAATTCTGTCACGTGATGGGATGCGCTTCTGAGGGCGTTACAGGATATTCCAAAATTTGAAATCTAAATCATCATGGCCAGCTGATATCCATTTAATCTCTCTCCGTCCGTCCAATACGTGTGACAGTGTGTGCCTGATCTGGGTTGTGGTTATGGCCTAACACCATTATGGTGGCATTCACATCCTTGTCATTCGAATTGAGACAATAAAGCATATCCAACCACAAATTCAGACCCTAATTTTACGTAGTCTCTAAACAGTCAATTTCGCCGCTAAATTAAGAGATTTCTTGGAGCAAGTAGACGATTGCATGCATGCATGAATGCATCTTGGCACCCGTGAGACTTCATATAATTATGGAAGCTTGGCACATTTTAAAACAACGATGATCCATTAACCTAATTATCAAAGATATATAAAATGAAAAAAAGCGTCTTTGCGCCAATGCATGAGGTAGAATAAAATTTCTAATTTAAACCTTAACTGAAATCTCTCTCATAAAAAAATATTTTGTTCTGATGTCCAGTAAAAACGTTTTGTATGAATAATATATGAGATGGTTCTTGCGGCCTCTAAAACTTCATAAGCAAAGCAGGGAACTTTTTAATAATTTATAATTCAAAATGAAAAAAAACTATAAAAATGTATGCAACTAACCAAAATTATGAAAAGATGATTTAAATGAAATGCGTGAAATTATACATATATATATTTCTTGCTTCACATCATAACATTTTTTTTCTCTCCCTAAAAAATGTTATCGAAGTCAGACAAAAAAAAAAGAAGACGAAAAATTGCAAGGTTCTGCATCTTGTTTAATTAATTGTATAGGGAAGACGATGGCAATCGAGTGATCGACGTCAATTTATGTGCAATTTGGTTGTCCTCAACTTGATAGTCTCTTAGAAATGAGAACCTAGACACAAACGGAACCTTACGACTCTCACATCAAAAGTAATATGTATTTATTACTTCAACATGGTGTGTAGCCCCCCCTCCACTAGTGCAAGTTATCAATGAGAGTATAAATTGCAACCCTCCCCCACCTTTATACTGCACACTACATGCAACTACCTTTGATCCCTATTCTCGTTACATCACCCATCTCCTGTTCACGATCACCTTCTGAAACCTTAAATTAATCCATACGACCATGGATGTACTTATGCTCATCTCCATCTCCATGTTTTTATATATGCTTCTGTTAGCTGTCGAGAGCCTTCACAAGTTCGCTGTCCGCATTATGCAGCAGCAGATACGAGTCCACTTTCGGTGGGAACCGGAGTCCGAATTTCTCGGCGGCAGCATCGACGGCCGTATCAGATTCGTCGATACCAAACGTGACTTGTCCCTCGACCTTGGCCTTCACCTGAGCGTGGCGAAGTATGCGCATCCTAAGGGTGTGGGATCAGGGCCGTGTGAGGCAGTGGAATGCGTGTTTTGCTTGTCCGCCATTGAAGAAGGGGAAGAGGTCAGGGATCTCAAGTGCAGGCACTTGTTCCACAGGTCCTGCTTGGATGAGTGGCTCATGCACGCCAGGGCTACGTGCCCCCTGTGCAGGGACTCCTTGGTGCTGCACCAAACGTGGACGACGAAGATGTGGGATGTGAATCAAGACGCCGTCACCTAGTTGATTGTGGAGTTTGTTATCATTTCATGAACTAAATTAAGTCGATCGAACGCATGGAAAAAGAATTGGATGCTATTTGAGTGCTAATTAAAGGGTAACAGTTCATGATCGGGAAGTTGTCAAAGCAAAGGCCCTTCTGATGGGTGCGAAGGCCAACTGAATCTCAAGAATTGGTATACAGTACAAACAAAAGTGTACGCTTGCTTGCTTGCATACGGCTGGAAGTGCATGCAAAGATCATTACTAATTAAACAGTTGACAATTCGATATCAAAATCAACCGTAATTGTCAACTAACTTCTTGTATGCATATTTAAATGTTTTTGATAAAATAGATAAAGATCTATGCCACTTCTATTGCTTATATTATATATATGTATGAATAATATACTTAGTTGGATATTTACAATATATATGATGACATGCTATAATGTTTGTTAGGGTACTACTGTTCACCGCAAATATGGATCATCAAATTTGTGGATAATTAATGTGTATCACCTATTCACCTTCACTTAGTTTGATGAAATATAATATATATGAGAACAATCAATTATCAATAGGCTAGTATATACTATTGAGTACCGACAGCATATTCATTTCATAACATCATATGATTAGTAAGTGGCCGAGATACAATACGCAATAACGTGTAATTAATTAGATCATCCTTGAACAACTAATTTTTGAAAGAAAAATAAATATTAGTTAAACGATAAATAATTTGATCACCACATCGTGCACCACTCTTATAGACTCGTAACAATATAGTGATGAGTATCATTCATTTGTTCTTGTTCGTAAGATAGTTACTGGTTAGTTGCCTTTTAATATCACTAAAAACGAAGGAAAAGTCATGAAACGCATCTTGTAACGCACGCATTAAATATCGAAAAAGATTAAATAAAAAAATCGAAAGCTATTTATTATATCTCAACTGCCTTGATTGCTACATATATAGATAAATAAATATGATGCATGTCTTCCCTGTATTTGTATATATAACATCATGTATTTTGATAATATGTTTTGGTAAACACGTTAAGACTCTGATGGATCAGGATCAAAGTGGTCAACATGAAGTTTAGCTGAAATTAAGAAACAAAGTAAGCACCTAATCTTATTGATTATAATATGGAAAGCCAATGGGAATATTAATAATATATAATATATTATTTTCTACTTCTCGTGTATGATATTATTTTAATATTTTATTATATTTATTGTAACAAGTTTCCACAAAAAGCTAAGGCACTGCGGACCATTCTACTCCCAGAAGATGAGAAAAAGAATACGTAAATCATGCAGCAAGTGCGTTGATTTTATACCAATTATGCATCTATTTATATGGGATTGCTTTTTAAGCGTTTACTTTTTAATTTTTTTTAAATTAAATCATGTGAAAAATATATAATTAGTAAGGAAGTATGAGATGTATCTTATCCCATCTTTACAAGTAGGAAGCACAATTAATTGTTAGTTACGACTTGTCTACATACATGGATGTGTACATGGACAGAAGTACGAGCACACAATAAGCATGTACACAAGCACGTGCACACAAAATTTTAATCTTTTTCTTGATGCAAGTTGATTCCTCGAGATAATTAAGTTACTTGGTATTTATACATTTAAAGCATAACCACATATTAATTGGTCAATAAATATAGTTTATTATATTTGATTATTTGTACTTTTAATCTGGTTATTATATATATAATATATATATATATATATATATATTTATATTATATATAAACTATTTTTTTTATTTCCGTAGAAATTTTAGAACTTCGATTGGCAATCCACACATTATTTGTTAAAACACACAAATTAAATCCAACCGAGACTTGGGATCGGCATGCTCTCGCTAACCCAACTCAAGTCTTATAGAACGTAAGTCAATCAAATACTGTGATAGCATATGGGAACACTCTATACTTCTCACAAGTGATCTCCCACATGAATAGTTCGGGATCCACTCGCTTGATCTTGAAAACCTAAATGATAATGATTTAGTCAACTAGCTCTCATTGCGTCGACATAAAGGAAAGCACCGAGCTACTCACAAGAAATTCCCTATAGTTTATTTCAGAGTCTTTTTATCAAGCTGTGGATAACAAAAATAATTAAATAAAAGGAAAAGACATATTTCACTCTACTGATATAAATGAATGCACTGAATTACTCGCAAGGGACTTTTTACAGGATTATTTAGGATCTTTTGACTTATTAGTCATCACACCCTTTTGTTTCAAATAGGAGACTCTCCTTAATCATGATCAACCTCTTGGACCATGATGCTTGGAATGCTCTTTCTGAGATATACTAGTTGAAAGTAGAGTATGAAGATTAAGGGAGTACGATGGATCCGGGTATGGACTTAACTGGCTAGCTCTCATTGCGTCAACCAGGTTGCATGAAACATTATTCAAAACCGTGAAAGGAGATGATCAACCAACTCTCATTATGCTAACTTATGAGAATGTTTAAGGTTCTCACGGTAGGCTTCTCTAAGCACTTCTAAGTCCTTATCTTTGCCCTCTTAAGCTACACCTATATCGACGGTCTGACGTCGTGCAACCGATCGATGAATAAAATCTCATTAGAAAATATTCAAAAGTAATTCATGTATATGGTTGTGATAAAAAAAGAAAAAATAATATAAAAAAGGAAACTAACCATATTTATTCATCAAAATCATATACAATAATAATGTTCATTACTCAGACTTCAGAGTACCTAGAAACTAAAGAGTTATCCGCTAAAGTCCATAGAGGAAGGCAACGACATTAGAGAAATTACTGGAAGATGAAAAAGTTGAAAGTTTAGGATAATTAGGTGGTTGGTTCTCCTCAGTCATGGATTTAAAGATGCTCTAGATGGTGGAAGCGATGCTCCTTACGTACTCTTTGATGTTGCAGGTATCCCATGACTTTGGGTTCCAAACTTTCTTCAAATATCTTTGTTAGTGATTAGGGATTCAATTTTTTTGGATTAAGGTGGCCAAATTTTAAGCATGGTAGTCCTTTCTTTCCAAAAATACATTCTAAGGAAGTTTCCAAATAATTGTTTCCAAGATTGTATGTTTCTTCATTTATGGAAAGAAGATTGCTTGGTAGTAAAAACTGCCATGTGGTGCTATCGCTTCCTTAAGTTGACAAGACAATTTACAAAAGGTTCCAAAGCCCCCTGACTTTCCTTAAACACCTCTCAGCCCTTTTCTGCAAAATAAGACCAAGACTCTATCATATAGTTATCAAATAAGATTAATTGAAACAATTATAGAAATCAAAGACGATAATAACATGTTCAACTATGTCAAAAAATAGGGAAAACATCGCGGGTGTGACAAAAAAGATAAGGTGCTAAAACACTCACTTCGAGAAATGACACTCAATAATCAAAAGAAGAGGAAGCCATAGCTGATGAAGTCAATGAGTTGCGCACCCTGGTCTATGACGAGCAACCCATCCGATTGCATGATCAAGATCAACCAAATGCTAAATAGACAAAGTTACACTCACTCCAAGCTATCAAATTAAAATACCCTTCCCATAGGTTATAATCAAAGCTCAGAAGGACCAATAATTTTCCTGATTCCTTCAACTGCTGAAGAAGTTGCATCTCAACATCTCCTCATCTAGGACATCTAGCATATGCTCAACTACACCAAATTTCTCAAGGATATCCTTTCTAAAAAGTGAAGGATAGATGCATGATACGGTGGCTTTGACGAAGAAGTGGGCATTTTTATTCTGAATAAATTGCCGCCAAAGGCGAAGGCCATGGAAACTTCTCCGTT
Source organism: Pontederia paniculata (assembly GCA_001647135.1). Lineage (NCBI taxonomy): Eukaryota > Viridiplantae > Streptophyta > Magnoliopsida > Commelinales > Pontederiaceae > Pontederia > Pontederia paniculata. Next base: position 16,179 of record LTAE01009106.1, read on the forward strand.
CCCTCCAAAATTCAAAAACTAAAAGTCAGTCAAGCCCTTTGTGAATTGGGCATAACTGAAAGTGTAATGCCAATGTCATTACGTAGAAAACTTAGCGTAGGTGAACTCAAGCCTACAAGTATGACCCTTCAAATGATGGATAGATCCTTGAAGCATCACAAAGGAATATTCAAAGAGTCCCAATCAAAGTCACCGTCCAATTGGTGGACAGATCGATCCTTGAAGCAACCCGAATGCATCTTGAACACGTCTGAATCCAAATCAGCAAATTTTGCATTCCCTTGGACTTTATTGTCCTTAACTCTGAACCTTGCTAGAAACTATTATAAGGGTTATCAACTTGAAGAACAAACTTTTAACCTTTCAAAGCGGAGATGACAAGAGAGAGTCTAATATCTTTAAGGTAATGAATTGTATTTATCATTATGCTAAATTTGACCCTTATGTGGATACGATCGTGGAAATTTTAGAAGAAAAACTAGCTATAATGAAGCTCGATGATCCCTTGGTGTAGTGCCTATGCAACAAAGGAGATATCAAGAATCTTGAGATTCAAGCTTACAAGCAGATCCTAGATGATATCGCGCAACTTGTCTTCAGGGAGGATACCAAAGACTTGACGAAACCATTCTCTCGATCAGAGTCATAGTCGGCATCGCAATCGGCGACGCACATGAAGGAAAAAAATAAAACCCATCCTAAGGTGTACCTAAACCCTTCCTTATACCTTGAGGTATGAATTTCTCGGCATCATCTCAACTTATCTAGTTATCATTAATGCCTCACTAACGCCATTGAAAACTAGTTGCATCTTGGTTGTGCTCAAGACACATTTTAAAGTTATTGGATATATTTTGTAGACAATATCACATGTATATAATTCCCATGGAGGAAACCTTTGAACTCTCCATTGAAGGACATAGGAGGGTAAATCCTAACATGAATAAAGTTGTTAAGTATGAAGTTCTTAAATTGTTATATGCATGAATTATCTACTCAATATTTGACAATATGTGGGTAAGCCTTATACTGCCTGTACCAGGAAAGGTATTATAATTGTAGTTAGGAATGTCAAAGGTGACATCGCTCTATCCAAGACCATCACATGATACCTGATGTGTATTGACTTCCAAAGGCTGAATAAAGCTACTAGGAAAGATACTTGATGCATGCATTTTACAACATATTTTTGGACTTGCATTAGGCATTATTCAGAGCCATTTTCACATAGGTCCAAAATCTACCCTTGATTGATGGTCTTTTGCAGAAAATCACATGGAAAGGTGGAAGAAGGATCAAAATAAACTATCGCAAATGGACGTGCTCGGGAGGAAGAAATCAACTCTGCATCCATCACGGGTCATGACCACACGTTACGGGCCGTGATGCATCAGTATTAGCAGCAGGAAGTGCCGTAAAGATCGTGCCGAAAGTAATAATTCTAACTCACGCGTTACGGGCCATGACTAGCTGTCACGGGAAATTATGAAGGCTGTCACAACCACAACGATGATATCACGACCTATGCCGAAGCGTTGCAACCTCAAATCAGACTTGTCACGAGCCGTTACATTGTGTTACGGGCCGTGAAGTGTCATATCACGGAGCGTCACCTTTCATCACGACGTCGAACAAAAGCGGCAAATTGCACATCCAGAATCATTATGGGCCGTGATGCTTGGTTACGACCTGTAAGTTAGAAGAATCCGAGAAGTAGAAGCTATCTAGAGCCCGAGTTACGAGCCGTGACATACTATCACAAGTCGTGACGATATGAGGAATCATGTTGACATCTTCAATTACGGGCCCTGACATCTTGTCACGGGCCATTATGAAATTGTGCAGTTTGATATTTTTGAGATTTCGATATGATTTGATGTGCACGAAGTTTGAGATATGATTGAAGACTTTGAAGATTAGATTCTATCATATTTCTGAGGATTTGCACAAGTTTTATTGAATTTTCATCGTCACCATTGATCGAGAAGCAAATTTGATCTAAGGGTTCATATGTAATGCTAATTTAACCCTAAGAAATCTTAGGTATAAAAGGATTTCATTTGCAATCAGGGGGGATCATCTTGGATAATCTTAGAGGCACATAAATCTCATATTCCAGATTCTATCCAGAGATCCTGGGGGATGCCAGAGGCCAGAGGCTAGGGATGAGAAGAAGATAGAAGAGAAGAACGCCAAAGAACGAAGATTATTCCAAAGGGCTACTGTGAAGTTAAGTTTATCATCCGTTAAGGAGTTGTTCATCATCTACAATATCCAGAGGAGTATCTCTTGTTCCATCCATCAATGGGACAAATTCTGTAATCCTATTTTAAATATTTTGTGTTTAATTTATGTTTAGACATTATTGTTAATCAAGAATTGATATAACTTTCAAGATTTTTCATTGAATTGATTCTTCATGAACATGATTTGCTGAGTGCATTGTTTTTCTCCAGATTTTATTGAATTAATTAGTTGACTATTGACACGTCCTCTGTTAATTCATAAATTATGTAGAACTGATCCTTAACTATCTAGTTGAAGCAATTTGTATCCTGTGAATCTGACCCGTTAAGGACGTTTTCATTTGTGGTCTGTTAGGTCGACCTGTTAAGGGTGATTTAATAGTCTAGGAAAATATCTTACAACATCTTGTGTCATCTTCTTGAAGATAGACCCATTAAAGGATATTTTCTGGATAGTTTAATGCAAGATAATTGAGTTACCTGTGTTGCAAAAAATGTTGACAATGCAAATCGTAATGCTAGCAAGTGCACTAGTCGAACAAGTAATATAATGATAGAGTAGAGTGTCGAACCCACGAGGAGCTATGTAACTACTAATCCTAGAGGTTAATATGAGACAACATTGGATTTTAGTTTGATTTAGTTTCAGAAATAGAAAAGTAAAACTAAAGTAAAAAGGATATTAACAATGATAATAATTGATGACTAGGGCCTAGATGAAGCATGAAACATATAAGCACCGATAGTTCTCAAAGAAACAATTACACATGCAGATTTTTAATACTTTCTTT
>LTAE01009107.1:0-10448 GCA_001647135.1 Pontederia paniculata
GTGTGTGTGTGTGTGTGTTTATGTATATGTATATAAGATTTACCTATAAAACTTTTATAATTCTAGATGGGTCAAGAAGCAAGTTTAATATAACAAATCTCAAAATATGTTTGAATAGTTTTCACAACATTACACATTTTTTTATTAAACTAATATGTTTAAGCATGTTTTTTTGGTATGTAAGACATCTTTAGCAGACTAATATTTATAAATAAAAACATTATGCAATATGAAAATCAGATTCTTGATTTTAAAAAATTAAAATAATGTATTTTTAATATATATATATATATATATATATATTAAATTTAATGTCAATTAGGTTTCACTTTTCATTAAACATTAGTTATTTTCTTCAAAAAATATGCTAATGTAATATATGATAATTGCTTTTAGAAAAGTGGAGATAAATATAATTTCAAAAATACAATAACTTTGTAGATATGAAAACATAAAGTGCATTAATATGCACATTTTTTTCTCTGTTGAATTGACAAAAAAAATATAATGGAATATGAAGGTCAAGATATAATTTTTGAAAATTCTAGCATGTTATTACAAAAAATATGAAAATACAATAATTAAACTACATTGTTTATTCTCATAATAATTCGTTAGTTTCTTATGTTAAAAAGTAAAAACTTCACAAAAGATATAACAAGAATATTAAGAGAAAAAAACTTTTGAGCATGGTTTTTAGTATATATTTAGACACATTGGACTAAAAATGTAATTAGAATTTTATAATTTAACTAGTTGAATACTTTTTATAAGCAACAAATACAATATTAAAGTGAATTAATTTTTCGCAAATTGTGAATTTAGGTGGCGATCCACCCCGACAAACGTGCGTCAACTTTTTTGTGACATGTTTCCACTACAGATAATTAATTTTCTTGTAGTGTTGTGAGTATAGGTAGGTTTGTGCATCGCTAAGAATCCAACTTCACTTGAGCCCAAGGTTTTAGGTAATATTGTTTCGTCCACCCATGGGCTCTCGAGGTAGAGGTCCAAGAAATTCTTGACTTAGTCTTTCAAGGTTCTCTTTTGTTGGAAGTAGAAAACCACCATGCTCGTCTTCAAGTCCGAGTCATGGGCTCTCGGGGCATTAGAATGCACTAAGCCCATTGCAAGATGTTCCCATGTTTTGATCGGTCACTTTTCAATATGGTCAATGTTTTTGCAGAAACAATGCCACCATAGGTTCGCCACATCTTGCAAAAGGAATGAGGCGACAGAGGCATTGCACAACTATTTCGGCTTATGTGGTGTTGCCCTAGGCATTTTCATACCTTTAGACATTCTAAATAAAGTCTTTGATCTAGTTGATCATTAGCCTTTTTATGGAGATGGCAATGAATGTCGATCGGTCTTCTATCAGCATGAGTTACCCATTACATGATCATGATGTGTTTTCATGTGCAATTGTCGATTGTCACTATCGTGACACCTGTGTCATGTTCCGCGACAAAACCCCGTGAAATAATCCATCATACCTCTGAACGTGTATTTCACACGTAAAACCTGACGACATCGATCACGATCGTGACACCTATGTCATGGGCCGTGAAAGAAAGCGAAATCTAATCACTGTATCGAATACGACATTTGATCGCAATAACTTCGAATCCCAACCGCTAACCACCTTCGCTCGAACTGCCATACTAATAACAAGTAGTCATTAATACACATGCGTCCATCTCAAACCCGGAACACCTTTTTATAGGCCATGAAATCAGGTCGAATTCCACCAAAAATCATCGTCTTCTATATTCCTTCTTCACGACCCCCTTCGCACTAGCCACTCGCCACAACTTCGTCGACGAGTCCGAAGCCCGGAGGTCGCTATCGACTTTGCTAATAACTTGCAAAGATCGTGTCAAATTTTTTGGTAAGCTTTCTACACCAACGGTGAGTTCTTCAACTGCAACAATTTATCTTCCTCATCACTGATAGCAGTTGCTCGTCACGATTGTGATTCTCAATTCACGGGTCGTGATTTTAGTACTAAAGAAGATTATTACTACATCATATCATGGAACCAACTCATAAATGATACTTTCACGGGTCGTGATGGACAACTCACAGGTCGTGAAATTCAGATCTTGACGACATTCTTCATCAAACATTTACGACCATGACTCCACTTTCTCGAGCCGTGATATATCTTTCATGGGACGTGACTCTCCCTCACGACTGTGACTGTGCCTCGCCTTGCTGCTTCTTCGAGACTTTGTGATACATTAAATGGAGCACCAAAGAAGTATAAGACCTTGAGGATCCGCAACACGGAAGACGATGAGATGATGGATCAGGGGCTGATCAAGAGGCCTCCATCTATTACCTTTCGCAGTGACGATTATCGGCACAATATGCAGATTTATCTTTAGTGGACCTCATCCTGACTCAATTCGCTCATGACACTACCTTGGAGATATATGAGCTGCGAAATGACATCACCCATTGTTCGGTCGGATCTTCATCGCCCACTTCCTCCAAAAAGCGAGGAGCTCACTTTGGAATTCCTCAACAGCTTTATGACAACCAATATGGATGACAACGAGTGTAAGGCAATGAAGATCGAGTTCCATATGTACAGCAGGAGGTTCTCCCTGTCCTTGAATGAATTTAATGACATATACTAATTCTTCCATGGAGGCGAGCGACGCGTACCTAGAGATTTTGACGCGTCGAGATTCTAAAGAGCCATCATAGGGAGACCATCCTCAACTTGATGCATGCAAAAAGTATCATGCATTTCATATCTTTTATCATGTCTATTTCACACATATTTTACATTTATTTAGACCTAAATTTCATAGAGTTGGTGATGTGCTGATTCTCGGATTTTTTCTTGTTATAGGAGAAAAAGAAGATAAATTCGATACAATTTGGACATAAAAGCAACCTCACGGCCAAGAAGGAATTCTTCACGATCACCATAGAGCGTCACGACAACACCCATCCACCTCACGATCGCAAGCATCAATTTAACGGACGCTACAAAAAACACAATATTCAACCAAGCAACATCACAAGCGTGACGAAATTTCTCATGGCCGCGACAGAGACGAATTATGTATTGCGCGATTAACCTCATGAGCATTAACTCAATTCACGATCGTGGCATCATATTTATGGGGCGTTAAACCTGCCGCAATAATAGATATTTTTTGTCACCTCTCCAAACCCTAGCCACTTGATTCCCGATGATATAAATACACCAGAGGGGTCCTTGGATAGAGGGTTAGGGGACGAGGGCTTTGGATGAGTTCTATCATAGAGAAGGAGCAGAATGTTCCTAATATCCCAAGGGAAATCTAAAGACACTTACGACGATATCTATTTGTATTTTTCTATTTCTTAAAGATGTTTTCTGAATATTTTTCTACGTGTGTTTCTCCTTACATGGAGTAATTCTATCTAGGGTTATATCTGTAAAACCCCTAACTATGGATCTATTCAAGAGTTTTGTTTATTTGGAACAAATCTAATAGTACCAATGTTATGCATAATGCTTTTAGGAAAATGAGTTATCTTGCATGTTTGATGTGTTATCTGAGAGGACGGATCTTCCATGCTTGTTATTTTCTTTAGAATTAATCTAGGTTATCTTGTGAATGAATACCGCAATTTAGGAGAAATCAAAAGAGCCTTAATTTGTTTAGTTATCTAAGAGAAAATGAGAGAGATCTTAGATTTATTTGGGACATTCTTAATGCATTATTTATGACAGTACGCGAGACTAAAAACCAACCAAGAAGATTAGTGCTCGCATGTTTAAGTCATAATAGTCAACTTAAACCTGAAACATTAGTGAGTTGAGACTAGATAGATTCCCTTCACTATATCAATTGTTTCATACGATCTTTAGGTTTAGGAGATTCTTAGTTACGGTGGTGTAGACGATATACTACACTATTTCTCTGCCAAAATTGATTGTTACCAACCATTGCTTGTTATCACTCGCTTATCGTTTATTCTCTTTTATTTTCAAATTCTTCACCCAATTATTATAGCACCCACTCAACTCTGAATAGGAGGTTGTGCTATTTCTAAGTCCTCATTAGATCGACACTCCTCATCATTATGTTATTTGCGCGGCTGGTATACTTTCTAATTTTGTGTACATATTTGTCGCATCACTACTAGAGGTTCGCCAAGAGTAGTCTGATCCAAAATCCATTCATGTGCTTCGCCCACCGGATCCTCTCCAACACATATGCATGAGAGGTGATATTGATGGGTCCCTCAATAAGATGGAACTTTATCTACTTTACTTGATAGTCGAGGGGGTTGGTGTCAATGTTGGAGTCTTCATCACCAGGAACTTCGAGCATCACTCCAAGAAGACGAAGGGAAAGATCACTGTTGGGGGACTCATCACTCCTATTGCTCAGTGCTTCAAGATGAAGTTGGCACACTCCAAAATGATTAAGGGCAGTATTTATTTGGATCAGAGCACAATGTTGATCATAAAACTCGCCTGCATCGATAGGGGAGCTCCCATGTTCATATTTAGGAACCAGCAGGAGCGGATACCATGTGACAAGCCATAGAGATTTATAGTCTTCGATAGGGCCAGCTAGCTTTTCTTCCCGCCACTCTCTAGGCGTCCTGCAGATCTAGTTGAGCCACCACCGTTGCCGACACCTCGACAACGTGCCTGACCATATTAGGCGGGACCCTCTACTGAGTTGTCCGACGAGCCTACTAATGACATTCCCTCCTACCATCTAAGGCAATTTGATTTTTCAAGCATTCAGGCCACATTGAAGGTGATCAGAGTGGCGCAACTATGCCAATGATGATGGAGATACGTGCACGCTAGGATAATATTGACGAGATGATTCGCCGCATGCACAAGTATCATACCAGCTAGGGGCACTATGGATCGTTCTTACAATCATTATCGTCGCCACCGTCTATGGACTAGTCTTGTTGTATTTTTTTAGTTGCATCTTTTTCTTTCTCTTTAGTTATCGTTGTATCGTCTCTTTCAGCTAAGGCTTAAACACTAAGGATAACATTTGATCTAAGCTTGGTGGGGTTTGCATTTCATGTATTTATTTTGTTTAGTATGTTGAATTTCATATTTAGTTCCTTTTTGTCATCTTTTATATCCTTTCATACTTAGTTTGAAGAAAAAAGTTTTGAAAATTTTCAAAAATATCATCACCATCTATTAACCCTTGTTTAACTTCTAACTTAACTCAAGTATATATTCGAGAACTATCATCCATGATCTATGAAATTCGAGTACTATTTTTTCAAATGTAATCACAAGTATATGTATTGAATTTTTTAATCTTGTGGAATAGGTCTATGAATACTTAGACTATAATTCTTGTTCAACTTTATTAATTTGAGCTTAGATTCTTACAACATTTTTATTGAATGCTTAAGCATATGTTGAGCTTATAAAAAAATTGTGAAAAAAAATACAAAACAAAAATTTGAAAAAAGTGCAAAATTATGAAATTGAAAAGAATATAAAGTGTGAAACAAAGTGGTTGAAGGAGTACATAGGTGTTATTTTAACACTTGTTGCTATAAGGTCAACTAGGAGTCATCAATTGAAAGTTCACTACACATACCACCTTGTGCAAATTGGAGAAGCACCTAAGGGAAAATTCAACTACCTAGTTCATCTTTCATTCAAAACTTGGAAATGTTCGGGCAAGTAAGTCCGTAGGAGACTCTTAAATCTTAGTGACCTAAGGTCATATGGTATGGGATCCATCGAATGTATGCTACATAATTTAAAAGTATAAGTTCAAGAGATACTTTTTCCTTCAACATCAATGTTGTAGTTTGATAGCCTTTGTTTATAAGTTGTATGGATATTGTTTAAATTGTTTATGGATCAGAAACTCTACGAACTAGGAGGATTGATGAAAATCTGCTAATCAACCTCCTGCTTTCATGGTGAGGACCCATTAAATCCAATTCACGGGTCGTGACACATTGTTTCATGGTCGTGAAGATACCATCAAGATTTATTTTCTTGACATCTTTTTTTGAACTGATGGAAGATGCCCTGCACACCGCAACTATTCGGGGATGGACATTGTGGACTTCGCCCCGACACACTTTGATCAAGAGGAGACGATGAAGGACACCATCATGCTCATCTTTGATCACATCATCTTGGGGAATTTTCTATGGAAAGTGTGGCCCACCTACAAGGAACTCACTCTGGAGTTCATCAACAGCCTCATATCTACCAAGCTGGAGGACGAGGGAAACAATGCCTATAAGTTGGAGTTTCAAATGTACAACCGACACTTCTCTCTCATGCTAGAACAATTCAACGACATCTATCAATCCCCGAGAAAGGGTGACTGCGAGGTCCTAAAAGTATTCAATGTTGGGGCTTTCTTATACGCAATCATGAGGGAGTATGATCTTGACTTACATTGCGTGAAGAACAGTCTGATTCATAATCTCATCTTCCGTTATACTCGTCGAATTCTATCAAATAGTACATTGTGTGAAGAACAATCTGGTTCATAATCTCATCTTCCATTATACTCGTCGAATTCTATCAAAAACTATTTGTAGGAGAGGCAACAATGACGGTTCACTGAACAAGATGGAGTTATTCTTTCCGAACATCATGCTAGAGGGTATCAATGTCAATGTGGGGGCCTTCATCGTAAAAAATTTTGAAAAGCACATAGAAGGACAAAGGCAAGCTCACTATTGGAGGGCTTGTCACACCCATCACCGATCATTTTAGACTTCGACTATCCGATTCTATTCTCATTCCTAGAAGCATCTATTTGGATAAGACACTGGTATTAGACTTGAAGCAACAAAGAAGACATTGGTATTCAAATTCAAAAACTACTCTGACCTCTTACCTTGTGTTGAGATCGGCAGGTTTATAGTCTTCAATAGGTCCAACTAGCTATTCTTCCCACCTTTGTCTAGGATGCCTCCTTACAAGATGATGCCACCCCAACAACCCTTTCGAAGGGGGAGGCACTTCTTCTACACTCAGAACATGTCTATGGATCCTCTAGTCGCTCCTCTAGCATTCGACTTTAGCGGTCTCTAGTACACCCTGGATATAATGTGAGCTGAGCAGATATGTCAGTCCGAGGAGATTAGAGAGATCCACCTGTAGCAACAACAACACACTTACATCATGATTCGTCGCATGTATAACTATCTCATCAGACAATGTCATTTTGGAGAGTCTCCATCGCTGCCGCTACCATAGGATGATTAGCTTGGGTTGTCTTTTCTCTTTCTTTCTTTTTATGTTTCTTGAGTCTACATTTTGTATTTTCTCCTTGTTTGAGCTTCAACACCGAGGATAGTATTAGGTTTAGACTTGATAGTTTGTATTAGCATGCAACATGTTTGTTTTAGTTATTTTCTACATTTGTACTGCATGTTTAGTTTCGTATATGCATGTTTGCTTTTGTATTCCATTCTTAATGAAAAATCTAAAAAAATTGAAAATTTTGAAAATTCAAAAATATCATTAACATCTTACTAACCTTGTTAACATCTAGTTGTTTCTCATGTCAAACTCAAGGACGTGTTGTAGATTTATGAAATCTAATTGCTACTATCTTTATTATTTATTACTTGAGACTTGAATACTGAATTTTAGGTCTTGTTACTTAGAAATATAAATTCTTAGATAATAATCTTGTTCAACTTGCTTTTATTTTTATTTTCTTTAGTCATAATAGTAATAATATTTTTATTTAATATATACGTATCTTGTGGGCTTATAAAAAAATGATAAGTTGAGAAAATTGAAAAAAAGTGTGAAAGTTGAATATCTGAATGTAAAAAAAAAAGATTAAGTTGATGCTTAAGAATTATTTGAAATCTTAGTGAGTTTGTATAAGTAAGTTCGAGGAGTGCTTTAATATCTTTTACCCTTACTTATATTATTTTTGTGATGAGTATACTCGTTGGTTTTATGTTATTGTTGGATATTATACATCACCTTGTCAAAAGTTTCTTGCAAGAGAAAAAAGTTTATGTCACTACTATTAGAAAGGAAAACACTGAGAGTGGCCCTAGATACTGTGTCCTAGAGAGAGAGAGAGAGAGAGAGAGAGAGAGAGAGAGAGAGAGAGATCAACTTATTGAAAGGAATGACATGACAACATAACATATGATAACAATACATGTTATAGATAAATTTCCACACCGATCAACAATGTATATTGAGAAAATTTAAATTTTCGCCAAAGATCTAATATTTTGAACTTCCCTATGATACCATGTTGAGTAAAGAAAATAGTTCATAATAGAGTACAATAATTTTACAGTTAGACAATATCCCTATGTTCGCGAGTACAATCATTTTGACTTTTTTTTTCTTTCTAAAGGAGTCTCCTATAATGCATATAACCCTAGGATTTTACAAGATGGTTATTAACGGGAATCCTCATTTAGCCCAATAAGCCTAATTATTGTTACATTAGCAATTTTATATGATAAATTTTGATTACTTGTTTAGATCCTAAATTCTAATACACTTTCTCAGTTACACACATGAACATAATTATCTTAATTTGAGTCTTGACGTACATTTCTTTGTTAAGAATGCTTGTGGTTAAAATTTATTTGATTGATTTAATGGTCATTTATGAATATACCGATAACTTAATTTATATTGTTATAATAGCATAAGAAAAGAACGCCTTATCTCTCATGTCTCCTTCCAAAGATTTAAAGAGGGCCATTATTTGTTTACTTAGTTTAAGAGTGTAACGCCCCCAAATCCACATCCTGCCACGTGGTAGAACATAGACTTGGAGACGCTACAACCTATCTTCTTTGACTTGACTTTGATCAAAAGACTGACCAACAATATGCGAAAGCAATAACTTTAAACTAAAATTAAAAAGTAGTTTAGCAAGATAAATCATCCTTTTACATTGTTCCATAAAAGAAAAGATAAAAATAGTTAAACTATGTAAAGACCAGTTTGACTCAAGCTATACTCCTATCATGTGCAAGTCTTCACATCACGAACACCTGCATCACGAGTGTCATCATCTATTCATCATTACCTCCCTCGTCTAAAGGATCAAAAGCAGGGAAAAAATAGTATCCCGTAAGCAATGAAGCCCAGTATGTAATGACAATAATCAATAGAATAAAACATATATTAAAACAATATCAGAAAATAGATAATCAATACTATTCTTTTTTTTTACTTTCTCCTTTTTATTTTATTTATCTTTCAATTACCATTTTCAGTAACTATAATTTCAGTCATAGACCCATCAGTCACATCATCAAAATGCACAATGGTTGCAGTATACGGTCGGTTCATGTTCAGTTGTATTTTTTCATTAGCAAGAACATCAGTCACATTAAGATGCGTAGTGACAAGTATGTTCAAGCCTACTTTATTCTTACTTTCATTATCTTATCTTAATCATGACAATCAATATGTGAACCTTTATTAGGCGCGATGAGATTCAGATTGTTCCGCTGCAGGCACGACTAGCTAGGCCATGAATCAGTAGAAATCAATCGGGTCCAGTCCCGCAGTCGGGGTAAACTCCGTAGTTAGGATAAAATCCTACAGCCGAGATAAATCTCGCAACCGATGGGGCCCCTCCTCTTCATGCAGATAATTTCAATCACAAACATTAGCAATTTTTAAGGTGATATTATTTGTGGTGAAGATCAGAATAACTTAGAAAAGCAATCATCATGATTAGCAAGCATTATAAAACAACAATGATATGTCTCACTTTTAGCAAGCAGAACATGAGCCGTGTCATATTATAACATGTTGTGTCTGGGAAAAAAATGGGGGTGTCATCTTTAGTTTTAAGAAACAGTCCGCGTCGGGGACAACACGGTCCGTTTTAACAGGCGCATCCATTTCTTGGTTGGAAACATTTGCATCCGATATGTTGCATACCGGTATCAATCGTCACGGTCCGTGTCGGGTGAAACCTGGACCGTGTCGGATTAGGGCTTTAACGATAGTCCGCTTCATGGAACACCGATCGTGTCAAGGGGCAACACAACTTGTGTTCCGCCTCCGTGGTTGTATGTGAGACACGTCCCGTGTCCAAGAAAGACGCACTCCGCGTTTTCGGCATCCCGATTGTCCGACGAGACGCGGTCGGTGCTGTGAATGCCACGGTGGGGTCACGCGGTCGGTGTCTAGGTGAGAAAATGGTGCGTCAATCAAACATAGTCTGTGCTTATAGGCGACGCGGTTCGTGTCCGTTCATCCCTTCATCATCCGGTGACACACAACCTGACCGGTGTCTGCGTGAAGCCGAGCCATGTCAGGTAAGACACGATCCGTGTCAGATCATCGATGACCTATATTAATTCTTTCTCGATCCTCGTGTCTTTCCTCCCTCACGATGTCTTATTCTTCTTCCCAAAGAGAGGGAGATTATATATATATATATATATATATATATATATATATATATATATAT
>LTAE01009108.1:0-13096 GCA_001647135.1 Pontederia paniculata
TAAATGATAAAAAATAAAAATATAGTGGAATATGAAAAGTCAATAAGAGGATAAATGATTTGTGAAAAATATAAATATAATTATCATGTTAACTTATACATATTTAAGGTTAATTAATGAGTAATCAATGATCTTATTATTTTCTAACATTTTTAAATGAAAAAAAGGAGAAAAAAGATAAATGAGAATGGTGGAAGGAGAAGTCATGAGAATTATATATATAGATGATAAAATAAAAATGTAATATAAAAATAATAAGAGGATAAATGATTTATTAAAAATACAGATATACTCATCATATCAACATAAACATATTTAATGTTAATTAATGATCATACTATTCTCTAACATTTTAAATGATAAAAAATAAAAATATAGTGGAATATGAAAAGTCAATAAGAGGATAAAAGATTTATGAAAAATATAAATATAATTATCATGTAAACTTATACATATTTAAGATTAATTAATGAGTCATTACACTAATTAATGATCATATTATTTTCTAATATTTTTAAATAAAAAAAATCAAAAAAAAAGAAAAAAGATAAATGAGAATGGTGGAAGGAGAAAGCATGCATGAAAATTATATATATATATAGATGTGTTGATTGGTCAAGATCAACGTAAAAGTCATTATTTGAAATATGCAGTGTCTTTGGAATAGTCTCCTAAGTAATTGCTAGGAACATGAGTTTTGAGGACGTTATAATTCGTTTCTCAAGACAACTTGCAGAACATGAAAATTCCAAGTATCTCGATGAAAATGATAGACATGTTGACACCTTCTAGTTTTAGGACTTTGACAATATAATGATATCTAGGTAAGTTTAACTGTTTTGTTTTGTACCATTTCCATGCATGATAGTGGAAGTAGATAGAATATATACTAGATGCCTGTTGATTTATACGTTATAAGCACAGAACTTGATAATGAGTGACAAATTTGGGGAATGCAATGAGGACTACTCACTGTCGATATATTCTCTTTTTGCTATATGATGTTGTCCCATAATCATGATATAATGTGACAATATTATATGTCCTAAAACTTACAACATTTGTTTGCATGAAACTGTGTTGCGGTCATATGACTCATATTGATCGGCCCTGCTTGTGACAAGTTTTTTTTAGCATTATTGCTATAAAATATCAAATTGCACCAATTAGCATATTAAAACTCCATTTTGTCCAAGTTCATGATGGTAAGTTGTATAATCATGAAAGGATATGAAAATCGAGTTTAGTTTTATTCTAGTCAGCCAAAAATAATGAGTTTTGTTTATGCGAAGTCCTTTAAGATTACTAATCATCTATAACAACGCTTGTGGTGTAGTTTCTATCAATTGTCCAGCTTTTTATTGTATGATAATGAGAGATCATTATGTTTCCAAATGCATGTATCTTTTTGTGTATTTATTAAAAAAAATGCTACTAAGCATGAGTGCATATTCACGAGAACCATAATTAACCTTAAACTGCACATTATGCTAATTATCATGCATGTTTATTTCAGCATCGCATGGTTGATAAGCACTCATTGTCATTTTGATGAACCCTTCAATAATCGATAATGTACATTAGTCATGTGGGAATTTTTGTGGATGTAACTTTAGCCTAGTTCTTACATATACCAATGTGGATTTGAAATCAATCTTTGAAGCAACTTTTTTTTTTCAGTTGTCATTCCAATATCCGAGAAGCGATATCATCCTTCAGGCCACACAACATTAAAGGGCACATGGATCACATGTTGATGTCAAACCCATTATAATCCGACCAATATGATATCATCTTGCGTCACGTGTCTGACCTTGGCCCAACTGAGAATCTTTGAAGCACCCTTTAGCAAGTTGTGTTTTTGCTATCTTTGTCAATGCAATAAACACATGTTTGTTCCTAAAAGATAATAGTTGTCTGTTGAAAATCCATATTTATATTAAAGAACATTTTAACCTTTTTTTTATTTTCATGATTTTCAAAAAATAATTTCATCATTGAAAAAAAAAGTGGTTGGTCAATCCGAAAATAAAAAAAGTTAATTTTGAAAAAAAATCAGTTAAACTTTTAAAGAGATATATTTTAAAAAAAAAATCTAAAAATGAAAATAAAACGCTCGATGTAACACCTGTTCAATGTGGGCTTATAAGAAACAGAAGGCCCATGATAGCTTTCTTAAAACCAGGCCCTGCAAATAGGATTCAAGCGAACGCAAAACCCTAACAGAACTTGTCTATAAATAATGTTGTGGCCGTCAAATCGAATCATTCAACTTCATCTTCTCCGGCGTAGTCGATGGGATTTGTTTCGCCGCTTCCTTCCTTTCTTGCTTGTCCTTCCTTCCTCTTGCAGGTTTTCTTTTATTTCTCAGATTGTTTTGGTTCTCCATTTGATCGATGAGAAGTGGGGATGATGAGGGCGATGACGAGCCAGTATCGGTAAATGGTCTCGTTCGTCGTAATGGCGTTCTCTCGCCTTGCCGACCATCCTGATATATCACCACCCATAAACCGAGTCCAAATCCCCCCTCCCTTCTCTCGCGTCATTTCTTTTCTTCTTTTCTTTTTTTTTTCATCTTTGTTTTCCCGTGTTATATTTCATCACAAACTGCTTTTTTGGCCAATGATTAATCATAATTAATGACAAGCATATGTCTGAAATCTTCTGTGTGGAACACATCTAATCTTCTCTATGAGGCCCTTTCTATATAATCTTTGTTTGTTGTCCTGAGTTTTTTTTTCAATCATATTTTTGTGTTGAGAAAAATCTATGATGAAGGTTTATGGAAAAACTGTGTCGTCTGAAACTATTTTGATTACATTTTCTTCCTACTGCCTTCCTTCTGAGATCTCTGATTTTAGATAAAAATTTCTTGTTTGATGTACGTTATATTATCTAGTTTGAAATGCTTGCCATTTCGCTAATGGGGATGCTTTAAATCCGTATGATGATCAGTTGCATAGTTCAAATGATAAAATCTCAACATGAGATTGTGATTAATTTGAACGTCTTTCGCTCCTATCTGACGCTTTTTCTGCACGTTCTTGTTTCTCTATATGATTTAGTGTTTTCATAACTTAATTTTTAGTGACATCTCCAATTACAGACAATTTTACTTGGCTTTACCCACAAGAATCTCCGTCGCTGCAGATCAACTCCGGATCATGCGTAGTCCATCAGATTGATTTTATTGTTACCAAAATTTAATTGTTTATAATAATGTGCAGGTTATTTAGGATAACCAAACTTTGTTCACTCGTTTGATACAAATTTTAAATTCTAGAAAATGGATGTAAGCCTAACCTCATTTAAAGCCACCTTTACAGATTGCCATATTTTTATAGATTCCCTATTTCTTTTATATCCTTATAATTTGTCATTAACATAAATTACCTCCACTAATTAACATTGTTTTTATTCGTTCATGATATTTTCGTACTAAAATCAACAAACTGATATAAGTATTTATCTTAATAATTTATAAAAAAATTATGTAAATTGGAGACTCTTGTAATCAATTTATAATAACATATTTCATAATTTGTAATCAATTTGTTACCGAAGTATAAAGATCTGTAATCAATTTGCTTCTATCCAAAATATTAAACCTGAAAATTGAATATTAAATATCTAATAATATTGTCGTATCTTAATCATTTATTCCGCGATTTGAAATCTAACTAATAATGTTTTTGAAAATAATTAAATAATAATTTTCCACTCGATAGCATTATCTAATGATTTTCGCTTGTGAAATAAATTTATTGAATATCAACAGTATGCTGAACTTTGGACAATTCCGACACAAATAGAAAAGAATAATTGAAAAACGGGATCAGGGTTAGTAGAACGTAGAATTTGTAGAACGAATGATCAATAATGCGATGCATTTATCAATATTATCTAAACACTAAATGCCTATTTTTTCCTTATCTCTAATGGTTTTATTTTGCGATTGATATCAAACTAATTATCATTTTGTTCAACATAATCCTTATTTTCATATTTCGATAGAAGAAAAGTTTGAGCTCGACATGTAGTTGATCTTTGAACTATCTACATATTCACCTCAACTTACCTCATGATCTAATGATACACTTGTATGTCTTATGTTTGATATTTGCATAGGTCCTCAAGACCCATGTATTGGTGCTGCTCAATTTTGTCCAACAGGTCCGATATGCCAACCCCACCTATCATTTAAAAAGTTAGAATAATGTATAACAAAAATAATTATAACCTTAAATAACTCTCAAGGTTAAAGTTGTGTAAAGATCTAAAATGTTAATAAAAAGCAATAGAATGTCAAAACTATATTGTATCAAATGAGGGTCATTAGTAGAAAGGATATTGACTATATTTATAAGTAACATTTTTTCTTGTCTATGAATTCTTAATAAATAGTTTATATATTCTCAATTAAATTAAATAAATGATAACTTTAGTTTCGAAAGAGATAATAGCTGCATAGTTAACAAAATTAAGTATATGCATGAGTAGTGCTTGTTCACTCATGCACGTTTTAGACATCGAATATTGTTTAGTAATTTAAACACCTGATTACAGAAATTTGAATGTGTTTGTTTTTTCTCGTCAAACTGATATAACCTAAAACTGTAGTTAAATTTTTAAGTTATTCCAGTTATGCGGAAAAGTGAGATATAAACATAATATTTCTCTTACACTACTGTTAAAGTTAGTTTTTCTTTATATGGAATGATATTAAATGAAACATTTCCTTTAAAAGTTTATATGATAAAATACTAGTTAAAATATTTGGTTAATTTTGAAAAAAATAATTACGTCTATGAGGAAACGATGACACTTTAAATGAATAATAGCTTGCATGAATATACCTAATGAGATTGCGCTAATAAAGATTGTAGAAGCCAGGATGAATATAATGAGCGACGCTCTCCCCATCAGAATGATTAATCTTCTTATCACATGTTGCCCAACAAAGGCAGCAACAGTTGCCACCAGCATGAAGTACAATGCTGTAATAGCATAACATCATCAACTTAAACAAAAATCAATAGAAATTTCTTTTATGAGACGAATTGTGATGTTACCATATGGAATTGGAAATCGGTGGAGCAGATAGTACTCTACAACAGACATGGAGGAGGAAAATGTCATGGCAAATGTTGCTGTCACACTAGACACCTGCATTTTTTGTGAGTTCCATGTTACAAAATAAACACAATTCTTATCTTTATCTCAAACTATCATATCAACAAAAGAATGAGTTGTGGGTAATGCTATATAAGTATTTATGTAATCTAGAATACATGCCAAACATTCAAGTAGTTTCTGGAGGATGAGTTTTTTCAGTGACTTAATTCAATAGTGCTGAAGTTCAATTTTGTGATCCAATATTTTGTGATTCTTTCCATTATCTGATTGATAGGTTATAAATCGTCCAGAATTATGGCATCCATCCATTTTACACGGCAATAAGAATTGGAGATTGAAATTTGGCATGTAAAGTTAATGCACCCAAGTACCTACATGGCACTAAGAATAAATGCTACCTACTTCTACATGGCAATATAGCATCCATCCATTTTACATGACATATCTTGTCATTTTCAATGTTCCATAGGACCACATTTGTTATAAATTAATGCTACCCAACAGTTACTCACAACCTCAATTCTCTCCATCAGATAAAATTAGTCTTCCTATCATCCGACATTTGAAATTCGAGCTATCTGCAAGACCAATTTAATCTAAGTAGTGCTTCTGATACACTGTAAAAAACATCCTAAGTATTATATTCTGCTTGAAACATTGTTGATTGTAGTATATTCCTGCAGTCATCTATCATCTCTAGTTTGTTGGATTATCATCAAGGAACAAGTGAATTTTACTCTTGATAGGAAGACAAGGACAAGAAAACGCCAGACAATATAAATAAAATTGGAGATTGAAACTTGAAAGATGGCATTACACTCACCTGAGGAGGGATGCCAAGTTCCAGAAAGAGTGGACCCAGAATAAATCCTCCACCAAGACCAAGCAGGCCACCAACAATGCCACCAATGATCCCACACAAACAATAAGTAAACAACTGCAGGACCTTCCAGTTTGTCTCCTCATCTCCCTTTGATGCAATTACTCTCTTTCCTTGATACAAGTTAATTGCTTCATACAAAGTCACTGCCACGGATACAGGAATCTGCAAACCATCAAAAGATACATTTGCTATTCTGCAATATCAAGATCTAAAACACATATCATCCTTGGCTATAGACAGAAAATTGGACCATACCTGTAGAGCACTTAATACCCAATACCATACAGAACATGTTGAAGTGTAGTTCTACAAAATGTCCAACAAAGGTTCATAAGAAAATCATACAATTTCATTATTACAAAGCCATTGCATAAAGAACTGAAAGACAGTCTCACCTTTGCGACCTGCAGTACAAGGAAAGCAACCCACACAAAAACAAGGAGGCCAAATTCCTTCCAGCAGACATTTTTGATGATTGAAACCTGCAATTAGGATTGATCACATTTTGAAATTGATCTTAGAAATCATCACATAATAGAAGTAAATATTATTACAAGTTACCTCAGTTTGTTTCATTGGTTTACCCTCATTACGCATAGAGCTCGGACCCACGGCAAGAGATCTATATTCTACTTCACTGCCTTCAAATGTATATTAACTAAAGTCCTTGAGATCAACCATTATTAAAAACAATACTAAAAAACAAGTATCATCGACACTTATTGAACTCACCAGTCGATTGTAATAGCCTGGCAGCCTCCTGGAATTAAGGAACAAGTATGATGGTGGATAATCACTACTGATGTTGATACATGTAATAAAAATTGTGCCAAAAGGGACCATACCTTCTTTAGAACTGTCTCTCTATTCCATGTATCAACTCCCTTGATAAAAGCCTTGCTTGATGTTCCTAAATGTGGCAAAAGAAAAAGTGTATGTAGGACGTCTCATTTTGCTAGTTAACAATGAAGCAAAGCTAGCAGCCTAGTACATTGAAACAAGACTAGAATAAGAAGACAGCACGGAAAATACCTAAGAAGAGCATTATCAACAGTAGTGTAACCAGCCAATCAGGGAATATCACATTAAAGATAACACCAATGCTAATCCCGAGCATAAGCATTGGCTGTATGAGCAAAGTCAGATCATAATCGATAATTGGCAGATCCAAAGTTGGATGTCGTAGCTTAAGATTGTAGTAAACAGTTGATGCTGCTGCTCCCATGATCATACCTGCCCAAGTGACACTAAAGATTCAAATACTAATAAAAGATGAATTGTTCATCAGAAAGTAGTCCATGCCCTTGATGCAATCACTTTAGATCACGTAGCAAGATGGCATAACATCATATAAATGGAATGGAGTCTCAAAATAATTCTGCATCTAGACAAGATGCAACAATTAGAACTACTTGAATAAGATGGGTCCCTTTTTTAACATCCAGCACGTGGGCAGCAAACAGCTACTACTGGATATGCCATTTTTTCCCTTAACTTATATACCATATCATTTATTATGCAAAAAATTGCAAATATCTTTATTATGTTAGAACGCTGAAACCTTATACAGCCAGGACAAGTTCCGGAAAACCAAATCTCATCAGGAAGAAGAAAAAGCCAATAGAAACAATAAAAACACCACCAATTTCTTACACTTTGATATTGCTGTCGACGATTTTGGATCAAACCCCAGAATAAGAGTAAGCATGGGGACGAAAATGCCACCCCCGCCGACGCCTCCCACGCTACCAAACGCTGCTCCGAAGAATCCTATGAACGTCCCCAACACAATTTTCCATCCAAATTCCATTGGCTACCAACCAACACAAGCAGTTAGCTCCATATCATTCTTGAAGCTTAGTTTTTGCTTCCCAAATCGAGAAAGCATTAAAAAGAAAGGAGACCAAGAAAGTATACCGGCCAAACATGGTGGTAAGAAGGCGCATCTCTCTGCCACAGAAGATTCTTGACGACCTTGAGAAAGTGGCTGACCGCAGAATACTCCTCGTTTGCACCCATTTCATCTCGCAGATCGTCGATCACTTCCGCCGAAACCACCGCCGCGGCGAAGGCGAGGCCGAGCACGAGCACGAGAGCTGCTCCACGACTTTGCCGCCGCGTTGCATCCATTTGCGACCCAAAAAGATCCCACCTTTAGGCGTCCTCTGTTATCCAAGATGCAAAAAGATCGGAACTTTTGCTACTCCCGGACACAACTATATCTTCCTTGCTGATCCGTAGCCCTAAAGCAATCACCTTTGACCCAAAGAAACAATAATAATAAATTATATCAAACGCACCTGGCGCAGATGCACGATGGAAGTCCTTTTTCCACCGACCCAAAGAAACTGCGTAAGAAACGTGACGTCGGAAGGGGAGGACGACCGTCGGTGAAGGCCTAAAGAGCGATGAGAGGGGCGCAGGTAACGCCGGAACAGTCGACTGGGCGTCGCCAAGCTTACGGCAGAGATCGCGATACGAAGCTATGCAAAGATAAAATAGAAGTGACCTTTTCTTTTACATGCTGCCTACCTCATACCCAAAAGAAAACAATGTTTGCACTTTGCAGAGAGTTCGGAGCGACCTTTTCTTTTTAACTTTTTTTTTTCTAATGTTTTATAAGCAGAGGAGAAAAAGTAGACGTGCTTCTGCTATGAAATCTCTATACAGTACAAGGACAACCAAATAGGAAGATGTGATAAATAATCAAATAAGTTAAAGGGAGAGGATGACATGAGTGAAAAAGATCGAAAGAAAATTGTCATATTATTTCACTTTTAAATTTGATTTATTAAATTATCAATTTAATTATAGAATTATTTTTCTATTATTTATCTCAACTTTTAATTAATAAGATACTAATAATTCTGTATATTGAAGTCCTAAATGGATACTAAAAAAAGATAGAAGAAAAAAATAAAATAAAAGTCGATTGACATATGTACTTTAGAGATGACAGAATTTAGTAATTTTTTATTTAATTATTAATAATTTGATAAAAAAATATTTATTTTTCTCATTTAAATTAAATTAATAAGTTTAAATCAAAAATTAAAAAAAATGTTCTTTTCCTTCTTTTTAATTGGGTGAGGAAGAGAAAAAATTATTCATGAGTTCTAACAACTTAGGAGACGTTCACTATATTACCTAATAATACATATTATTTAACAAAAAGATTATCATTTATTAAATTATTAATAATGTGCATTATCTTATTTACTACATATAAGTAATCTAATTAGCAATTCAGATTATCATATTTACTTATAAAAAAATTACTAAGTAATATACATCAATTTATCAAAATATTTTTTATAAATATTATTAAGTTAAAAATTTTATATTATTAAATTGGAACTTATAAACTTAAATCATAAATTCACAACTTTATGTATTAAGTAATTAATAACCTACAAATAAAATAATATTTACAAGTAATAATAATTGATAAAAATATTATTTTAATTAATAATACTTATAATATATAATTAATGATATTTTTAATATGATAATAGTAATATTATATTATATAAACATTATCTAAATAATACTTATTATTATTATTTGTGTTATTATTATATGATATATTTTATTGTGTTATATTTTATATACACAAATTTAGAAGGATAAATATAAAAATTAATTATAATCAAGATTATCATCTAAGTGGTAATTTGGAAAGACACTCTCTCATGAATATTTTAGATTGTCATCTCACAGGCAATTTATATTACTAGACAATCTAAATTATCTATAAATTAAAATAAATAAATAAAGTAATTTAATGAGTCTAAATAATTTAAAGTTCATATTACTAAATTAAAATATCTCCTTAAATTTTTGATGTGCCCTCGTAATTTAACCAAAATATTTGGCGCATGTCCCATAGGATTGGATGTATTGCCATTTTTTCAAGGCCATATAGATGTGACAATTACTGTTAGTTTTTATTCGGAAAATTAAGTTATCTCATATTGAAATAGTATGGTAAGTTTTTTTTTATTATATTTTAAAAGTATACGATATTTTATTTTAGTAATGTTCACAAGTGATTCTTTAATTTCAATTTTATTTTCATTTTATCTTTTAATTTTTTTTACATAAATAGTCTTCCAACTTTATGTAATTTGCATATTTCATGATGCTATAGTAGAAATTCCTTTTACTTTGCTGGCTAAATAAATATTTTATTATAATAATAGTAACAAATATATATAATATATATATATATACACGCGCAAACAAATTTAAGTAGCAAAATTGATGAAAAAGGTATCATAACTATTGCAAAGAAGAATGGATGAAAACTACAAACTAAATAACTAATGATACAAAAAAAAATTAGAGTGCAGGATTATATATAAAATTTACTCTTGCACTTATATCTTTTTCATAAAAATATAACAAAAACTATAACAAGAAAAAAACTGACAGTCTTTATAGTTTTATATGAGTAAAAAGGGAATAAACCGAGATGAGTTTAATTGGAAAGATATAAGGACATCATTATTAACAATACGTCGACCAAATATCAGATGAAATATTAAATAATAAATATGAACGAATAAATGAATAAGATAGCTATCCTTTGGGGTTAACATCTCTGTTCAAAGGACAAATTAATTATAAACCAAATGGGACTTAAATATTATGCAGAGTGAAAAAAAATAAATGTACATAAAAGAATGTGTAACTAAGAGAAAAAAAGGGAAGGAAAAAAAAGAAAGGGGAAGTAACGAGTTACTCTTGGTAGATACTTCCATTGAATAAATAGACGGATTTAGGGTTTGGTCGGTGATTTTCTTAAGGTAAAAAAAAATATTTTTCGGGTGATCCTTTAAATTTAAAATGATATCGATGTTTTTTCCATTGGGCTCGTAGGGTGAGTTTTAGATTTTGAAACCACATTTAGCTTTTCAATAGTTTCAAAAATAATTTTAAATTTAAAGTAGGGTTGAAACGGAGGTAAATAATTTACTCTCCATTATCTTACTTCTCATTACCTTCCCCTTCCCTTCCGTCTCTTTTCTTCTATCCAAATATACCCTTAAGATTGCAACGTTTTTAAAAATAAATAAATATGTCATGCATCACTTTAATAATGTCAAAACAAATATAGTTTTAATCATATGCTTATAATTTGTTGTCAAAATTATCTATATAAGTAATTATATCATTCATATATATGATTTCTATATAAATAATTTTAATAATGTATCAAAATTGTAGATTTATGACACAATATCAATAAAATGACGTTTTATACGTTCATTAATTTCATTTTATACGTGTTCATTTTTCGTCATTGATTGGTATAACGATCAACTATTTCTTATCATTATCGAAAAAGGTTTCTGAGACTGTTTTTTTTTTTTTTTTAAAGTTGCATGGTAAGTATAAACATGAAGTTATGGGAGCATGTACCGCTGTAAATATTCCACATATTATGAAGCTCTCAGTTAACACTAATTTTGCATGCTTACTCTAATGGCCATTAATTGCGGCCATCTTTCCAGGTTGCAGCATCTTAAAATTCAAACAACGACCATATTATAAAGTTTAAATTCAGATAAATATTATGTTCATGACAGGTTATCACGATAAGTCGATCCAAAAAGAAGACTACACATTTCTTAACCTCCTAATTTAAGTGGAGATGGGTTTTAAAAACAACAAAATATAAATATGCTCTTAATTCTAGAATATTAATTTTGATATTTAGTAGCAACTATAGTTCGATACGGATTGGTGCAAAACTTCAAATCTCTCCCATAATAGTTTCGAAGATCACAAAGTAGGCCTATAGACATTTATATTTCGTCCTCTCCTCATCCAATTTAACCAATATTATAAAAAAAATGCTTATATATATTATAAGTTCGTACCATGATGTCATTCGACAACCATTAGGATAATTGAACGAAATAACTCCCATGTTACCATCGTGTAATGTGTATCTTATTAATTGGATAGAGCTAGAGAGGCGAATAGGACCCAATTTGTCTTTAGGGTGTAATTTAAAATCTTGCATGGACTTTGAACTACTCGCCACCAACTAAATCATTATGATGTCTTAATTTTGATTGGCCCAATGGATCCCACGAAAAAATAAGTGTAGACAAACCACCAATCACGGACCAAAAGAATCTAAGAAGAAATTCCTTTCGGCGGCTAATTCAGTGGAAAATTTTGATGGTTATTTTTTTTCTTTACCTCAATTGAAATATTCTAGTTTTGGCTTAAAAAAAAGATATAGTTTATGATATCTTATCATCTGACATCTTTCTTTATTTCAAGTAGAAAAGTTAATGAATGCGAAATTTCGTATCAATTATAAGGTATGATGCTTTTGGAATTACTTTTCATCTAGTTTTTCTTGTGCTGAAGTACTCGGAAACTTTTGTTGATTTTGTAATTAAACTAAGAGAAGCTGTACATATCATCTTAACATGCTGACTGGGTTTGGACTTATAATTTTCTTAACCCTGCTTTGGTATCTCCTTATGTTTATTGAGCCATCCGTGTTCGACTTGATATGATAGCGAGCTTGGCTGGATAACGGGTCGAATAGATCTTCAAAGTTCAAACTATTTGTCCAATATTTGATATGCCGATATTCATCCACTAATTAATGAACTGTCCCATAGTCCAACACTTAGAACATCAAGAAAATTAAATATAAGTAATTATTGTTTACATAGTATATAACAATAAGATAAATTCATTGATAACAAAACACAACTACATTAATCATCAGTCATTCTCGGACAATAAAAACTATATTTAGTATGCTAACTGTTTTAATTATATTATATTTTATTATCGATGGAACAGGGAAAAGGAAACGTGAAAAAAAATAAAAGGAAAATATAGTATATATATATATATATATATTATGTGTATGTATGTAGGGACAGACTCAGGAAAGAAAGATAAGAAGGGTTAAGATTTAAACCCTAGAACTCTAGATGTTAACCAAAATCACCTATCAACTATATCAGTTAGATTAAATTGTTAGTATTTATTTTATTTATTGACTATAATAACTAGTATATATATATATATATATATATATAT
>LTAE01009108.1:14097-33311 GCA_001647135.1 Pontederia paniculata
TATACGATTAGTTATCAAGTTAATTAATAAGCCGTTAAGGTGAAATTTCCCTATAGTTCCATTTGATTCTAAACTTAACTATCGTCCATCAACCCCGATTTTGCAGAAAATTTAATCAATATTATATTTAAATTGGACATCGAATTTATACATTATGTATGTAATTGAGGATCTACATATTCTTCATTTCAAAGCATATGAGAAAAATAACATAAAATATGCGGAGATTAACTCTCAATAAAAGAATAAAACGGTTTAGCGACAACTATATCTGTCGCTAACACGTCACTAATAACGACAATTTTGAGATGAGTTGACAATGATCATTAATAATCAAATAATTTAGTTTTTATTAAAAACTTACGACGTTGTAACGATAGTTTAAAGACGGAAAGAAAGTCATCATTGTTTATTAAAAAAGTAGTACACTAGCGATGACACATCGACGGGTTAGCGACGAATGTCAATTGTCGCTATTTCTCGTACCCTAAATCCCGCCCTTCATATTTTTTATATTTTTTTGGTCTTCCCTCTTTCATATTGTCGCCGCCCTGCGTCGCCGCCGTCGGTCATCGCGCTTCGTCGCTGCCATCCGACACCTGGTTCATGCCCTCTCTGATGCCCTCCTCCTGTCTTCTCTGGAGCCGACGGCCCTCCTCTTAGTCGTGCCTCCTTTTTATCTTATTTTAATATGTTTATGTCATAGTTAATCATATGTTATTATGTTTATATGTAATATATAATTAAGTTTCCTTCATATTTAATTATGCTTTAGTATGTTTAACTCATATATAATTATGTGTCCTTTATGTTAAATCAAGTTTTATTATGTTTAGTTCATACTTAATCATCTTTTGTTATGTTCAACTTATATTTAATTAAGCTTCATTCATATTTATGTAGTATAATGAGACGTTATCAGTGGAAAGATGATTATGATTATGTTTGCGAAAAATTTAAGAACGAAGTTGATGAATTCTTAAGATTTACATATGAAGAACCATGTGCAGTCAATTCTTTTGATCGCGTTCGTTGTCCATCTGCGAATTGTAAGAATGAAAAATTAAAACTAAGATATAATATCGAGATAAATTTATATCGAAAGAGTTTTTGGGTGGATTACTTGAATTGAACATTGCATAGTGAAGAATATTGGAAAGATGGAAGTTCAAGTAACTAGGCCAATTTTGTGGAAACTTCGACAAATTCATACATTGATATGGTGCGAGATGCAGAAGTTGGTGTTACATTTTATGGAGAGAATGAACAAAGAAAAAAAAACTCCTAATCTTTCAGCTTCAAAATTTTATAATATTTTAAAAAATGTAGGCGAGCCCTCTTTGGAATGGTTGTGAGCAACAAAGTATATTATCTTCTGTTTCACAATTGATGAATTTGAAGCCTAAATATAATACGAGTGAGAAGTGCTTTGATAAAATGATTTGCATTATCAAGAGTATGTTGTCCACTTCTTGAAAATTATTATAAATGCAAGAGAATAACAAGTGAACTAGGATTATAATACCAAAAGATTTATACTTGTCGCAACCATTCATGTTGTATTACAAGGAGCAAAGCGAATTATCTTATATTTGTGGTGAACCTAGATTCAAACCAAAGTCAAATTCTAATAGTAATCAGAGGGATATTCCTGTTGCAATATTTTGAAAATTTTCAATCATCACAAGATTGCAACGCTTTGCACTAATGATTTCAATCCATTTGAGAGTTCAACAATATCATATTCATGTTGGCTTGTATTTGTTACTCCTCATAATCTTCCACCATATGTGCATATGTAGGGATCACATATTTTGACTTGAATGATTCCTAGTTCAAAGTCGCTGAGCAGGAGTATATATGTGTATCTCATGCCTCTTGTTGATGAATTGAAAATGTCATAGGAGGATGAAGTTTTGACATATGACAATTCAAAGAAGCAAAAATTTATTATGAAAGTGGCACTGTTATGGATGATTGATGACTTCCCTACATATAGAATGTTAAGTGAATGAAGCACTAAAGGAAAACTTGCATGCCCACTTTGTGGGAAAAATACACAATCATTTTACTTGAAACATTGTAGGAAAGTGTGTTGGTTTGATTGTCATTGAATGTTTTTGTCGATCAATCACCCCATATGCGACGTGCATGATAGAAATTCTTTCTATTAGGCAACTATGGAAAAAAATACCAATATTCAGAATGAGTAATTTTGAAGTATTATTGCAAATTAATGCGATTGATCCTATAACTTTTTGGCTGAAGGCGCCCATGATTTGATCATCTGGATATGCCATTGATCATAATTGGGAAAAGAGAAGTATATTTTGAAATTTGTCATATCAGTCCTCAAATCTAGTGTAGCATAATCTAGATGTTGTGCATGTGGAAAAGAATATTTTTGATAACATATTCAACACTGTGATGGACATCAAAGAGAAAACCAAAGATAATATGAACTCCATATAGTATTTGAAGCTCATATAAAGCGTCCAGAACTTAAATTGGTTCATCAAAACGAGAAGTGCATAAAGCCAAAAGTTACTTATTCATTAAATAGTGAACAATGTAAGCTCATTTTTTAGTGGATAAAATAATTAAGGTTTCCAAACGAATACACGTCTAACATATCTCGTCGTGTCAATCTTGAAGAGGGTAAGATATTCGGGAAGGAGACGCATGATTGTCACGTATTTATGCAAAGATTAATTTCAATTAGATTTTGAGAATTTTTGCCTAAACCTATATGAAGGACACTCACTGAATTTAACATATTCTTTAAAGAATTGTGCATCTGTAGCATACGGAAAGATGATATGATGTGTTTGAAAGCATCAATTATAATTATCTTATGCAAAGCAGAAAATATATTTTCACAATTATTCTTTGACATAATGGAGCATTTGGTCGTCCATCTCTCTTATGAGGCAAAGGTAGCATAGCCTGTACAATTTCGATAGATGTATCCATTTAAGAGGTGCATGTTGGACCTTAAGAGAAAGACAACAAATAAGACAAAAATTGAAGGATTTATACGTGAAGCATACTTTTATGAAAAAATTCTAATTTCACATCATTGTACTTTGAACTTGAAATTCAAATAAAGTGAATCCAAGTCCCACGAATTGATGATGGTAGATAGGAGACCAAATAAAAAGGGGTTATCCATTTTTAAGTTTCCAGCACGTTCGATAGGAAGAACACATAAATTATGTTAAACAACGATGATTTATAAATGCTGAAAAGTTATATCCTCGTCAACACTTTGGAAGTGGAGCCTTATCTAAAGTAAGATTACTTACTAAATATTATTTTATATTAGGTTATAACTATCACAATTCATATATTTCATTTTTTGTATAGGGAATTCGAAAATTTCCAAACACAAATGAATTATAATATGACAGATAATCAATTTTTGCAACTTCGAGATGAACAATTTGTGAGTTGACTTAAGAAACAAGCGCTTGATGGCAAAGTGACAAATAGAGACATTAGAAATTTGAGTAATGGATCGAAAAAGAAAATGTCAACTTATAACGGTATCATCATCAATGATTATAAATTTCACACCAAAGAATATGGAAGAAACAAATCTACGATGAATAATGACATTTGTGTTTAAGGTTGTTTGTACGGCGAAAATGAGTTGGAATATTATGGTGTCATCGAGCAAAATATTGAATGATCATATCTTGGGGATATGAATGTTTTCATATTGTGTTGTCGTTGGTTTGATTCACAAAATAGTGTTAAGGTTGATGACACTTATGGATTGGTAGATGTGAAATGTAGATCAAGATTTAATTCTAATGAATCATTCATTCTAGCTGAGTAAGAACAACAAATTTACTATGTGAAATATCCTTCAGCTAAAAGGAGTGTTGATAAATGATGCATAATGTGAAAAGCAGAAAACTTATTGTTCTTTGAGAAAAATATAAACGTTGAATGTACTTTAGTTGATGGAATGCTATATGTCGATTATTATCAAGCTGATCGAACCACGAGAGTAATACATGTAGTCAACGATGATGAAATAATAATATTGTTTGACGAAAATGGTCCTATGGAAGAAGTGAACAGTAATAAAATATTTCATCCTCTCGAAGTTGAAGATGAACAATTTATAAATGACAATGAGATCACTGATTATAAGACTGACGAAGAAATATATTAGTCACTTTCAAGCTCTTGAATAAGTTATTTTTCTAAAAAAATGTATTTTTAATCATATTGTATATGTTTCGATATGTTATGAATATTTTTTTATATGCTATTATAGGTTATGCCTCCTTGTGGTCGTGGGAAAGCTTGTGGGAGCGGCACAAGTCGTGACACTTCACCAAGGGTCGAGGATGAGTCTGTCATCGATCTTGACTCTCAGACATGTAAATTACTATTTATTATTCATATTTAATCATGTTTCTTTTATATTTATTTTTTTGTTAACATTTACTATTCCTAACGTTTTATTTCAGACAATGTTCAGGTTGGATCTTCATCATCCCAACGAAACATGTACAACATTATACCTTTTAACAGAGTTATGATGGATGATAAGAACAATCCGTGAGTTGATAATATATAATTTATTAAAAAGCATAATTTCTTATTGTATAAATATAATGTTAAAATACATTAAACAATTATAGGTATGCTTTCATCCCTAGATGTATTCATCGAGAAATCAATAAGTTTGTTCTTTCGAGGCTTTCGGTAGGCTGTGTTAAGTGGAAGGACATTTCGTTCCCTTATCGGAATGACATGTATAATGCGTTTAAGGTAAAATTATTTTGAGGCCACCTAATTGAAATTAGTTTGCAAAATAATAACAAATTGTCTTTTCATGTCAAGTATAGATGGGAGGAAGACCTTCCTCATGATATAATCAGGAAGGTCTTCAATGATGTAGCTTCTACTTGTCTTAGAGGAGTATTATTCAACTACTGCCGAGATGCAAGTCTTGCCACTGACGGTAACATTCTGGAAGCAAAGGACAAGCATGTACCGTATATTTTCAAAGAATTTTGGTATTCTCTTGCGACACATGATAAGTTCATATTTAATAGTTGGATTAGATTTAAATTTTTTCAACACTTATCACATTCAATGTATAGCGTCACCTGAATATCAAGAGAAGTTAGTAACCGACAAAAATAATATATTGTCTAAGCCAGATGTGGCACGCCATTGCGGAGACCCTATTGGGTTCATAAAACATAAGCGAAAAAAAATTGAATCTTATCATAAAATAGTTTGAGTAAATTATTTAATATATAATGTGATTGCCGTAAGGGTCGGCGAGTGGCGGCAAAGTTGACTTTCGAATGATGTACAAAAAAGATTATACCAATAAGAAGATCAACTAATTCATTTCGAAGCAAGCAAAATAAATTGCGGTATAATTTTATAACTCATTCAAAATATTTCTCCTTAAGTATTTGGTATGGAAGTAACTATTTTCATTTGCAGGAGGCATACGATTTGCTTATGGCAGAGAAGTACGAGGATAATGTGGACTTATTCTCCAAAGTCGATGAGAAGGTATGAAAGAAGTTGCAAGACTTACTAAGGAGGGTCGACTTCGTGGGTTAGGTAGATTGAGTTCGCAACAAGCGAATGTTGTTTCTGTCGTTGTTCCTTTGTGTAGTTCGGTCACGGAATTCGCCCCTGCGACTATGGCTGATGAAGGACTTTTGTGCTGGAGGTCATATATGAGAGAGTTACACCACTATTGTTGGAGGTCCTCAGTTTGATTCACGATCGATCTGCTCCTCCACTCCTCCTTTCGATGATTAGATTCTTTTTTGTTCGACATATCATTAGAAATTTATGTTGTGATACTTGGAACATGTGTTGTCTTACTTTGATATGATGAGTATTTTATTGTGTTACTTTGAAACTTATTACTTTTATATGACATCTTTATTGTCTTGTGCATGAATGAGTATATATGTTTGATGTGATGATACCATATTATATATAAGAATTTCTGTAAAAATTGATTCAGTATTTTACGTTGTTTTTTTAATTAGCGACAGACCAACGATAATTTAGCGACAGAAAATGGACATTGTCCTTTATATGTCACGATATTTAACGACAACTTAGCGACGATATGACGACAATGCAATGACAAATTGTTTCGATAGTTAGCGACACTTTTAAGACAACATAGCGACAAAGTTATCTGTCATAGAGTTACAACTTCGAGAAGTCAATGCTATAACGACGATTTAGAGACGAAATGTCATTTTTCTTTTAAAAAAATATAAACAATGATAGTTTAATGACATGGTCGTACGCTTAGAGACAACTTAACGATAGTTTTAGCGATACTGAGTCTTCGTCGCTAATAGCGACTAAAATATAATGATAGTTTATTCGCGTCGTCAGACTATCGTTGCACTGTGACTAATTTATATAGCGATGTGGTAGAGACAATGTGGCGACGGTAATATTCGTCATTAAATGTGCATATATAGGCGGACGCACAACACTATGTATAAGGTATATGTGTATATATATATATATATATATATATAACTTCTAATCAATAAATAAAATAAATATTAAATACTAATAAATATTATTTAATTATTTAGGTGGATAGTTGAGTTTGATTAATATATTGATGTGTCGAGTTCAATTCTTATTAATATTTTTTATTAATAATTTATTTTTTTTATATTTTGGTCCTTAATTTTAATAATTTATTTTTATATATTGTGTCATCCCTAATTTTTTATCCTGATTTTGATTACGAGAAATCCAAACAGTAAAATACTGTCTCATTTCATATTACTCGGACTCGGAAACAATCATACAATGGCTCGGTCGCCGTTAGAGGAGTGAAAGAATCTTGGGACTCCTTGCACCCTTCCACTGGGAAACAAATAAGCGAGTTTTTAAGTGACGCTCTCGCTGAACAGGATGTGATACATTACAGACCACTGAGGTTGCCCCCAGCAAGTGGCAGCTCAATTGAAGTAGACATCTGTGTACAAACGTAACCGGTACTCCGCAGGTCGAGCCATCTGCTACCACATTTGCCCAAACCGAAAGATCATCAAATGGAACATCTGAAAATCCTATCTATTGATAAAAATACACTTACAAAAAATTAAAAATATTTTTAATAAATTTCTCAAGACCAACTCTTACATATACACTGTTGCACT
The DNA here is from genome assembly GCA_001647135.1 of Pontederia paniculata. Classification (NCBI taxonomy): domain Eukaryota; kingdom Viridiplantae; phylum Streptophyta; class Magnoliopsida; order Commelinales; family Pontederiaceae; genus Pontederia; species Pontederia paniculata. The sequence goes on from LTAE01009108.1 coordinate 21,285, forward strand.
GGTTTTCCTCTAAGATATATAGATTGCTTAATCATGTCAAAATTTGACACTTGTCAAATTAAGAGGTCGCGTATATCAGCATTCTCTTTTCGCCAACGCGGGTCGGTTTTTCAAAGCCAGAGATAGTCATGCAATAATATAATACACAACCAGCTTGAACAAGAATCACATTCCCTAAATATATAGAGACAATCAAACATCAACAGACAATCGAAACAATCCTTTCCTGTATATCTCATTATCAAAGCAAAAACCTTGAAAACTGATATTTTGGTGTGACTGAAACGTTGAAAACAGATAAGCTTGTTGGCAGTGTGGAACAACGAATGAAATACTAGAAACAGGAAAAGAAGACGAATTGCATTATATAAAATTTCAATGCCCTCAAGAAAAATAAATATCATTCAGTAAGAACCATATACAGGAATTCAATCAAGAGGTACGCGCGGCACCTTTCCATGGTAACATATATCCATCTGGACAAACATACACTGCGTCGCCTAGGAACAAATATAGAAGAGGAGACCCAATAATTGGATATAGCATACAACTTCCTCATTCAGAGTTTGGATTCTTTTTCAGTTTATTACAAGTGCAACTCAATAACGAAATGAAACTCCAAAGGCTCATCGTATATCTAGCATTCACAACCTGAAGATCGTGTCTGTCGACCACCACCTGCAACGTCGATAGTGTCCGGAAGGTACCTTCATCATCAGCAAAATAAACCAGTGTTACTTTGATTTTCACAAGGGATATTTAAAAGCAAAATAACCAATAGCAACTCTTAAGCCCAATATAACCAGACATGAAAATTTTAAATTTGAAGTCATATATAATAAAAAGATTGTCTACTTATGTAAGAGGTTGCACCGCAATCTCAATAACTCGTCCATTATCAAATGGCAGGGATTGAAATTGTTGAGATTGATACTTTCTCACAGCTTAGATTGAATATAATGGTTGCACGGTGCAACTGCTTAGATAGGTCACAACATCCCTTATATTTAGTTTGAAGGGATACTTTGACATACAAGTGTGTATAACAACTGGCTCCGATTAATACATATAATATATATATATACACACATTATACATATCTATAAGTATATACATATACGTGAACAGAATTCTGATACATGATACACCTACACATGGATACATTTTTAGTGGATGATTTTGTTCATTTTCCCAAGTAATGACACCTGCCATCCTCTACAAATTGATGAGCAAGATTCTTCTTAGCATACTTACTAATAGAGCTGCTTATTATATATATTAGACCCACATATATATATATATATATATATATATATAATATTCTCTAAGCTAACTGCATTTCATGTACTAAACCATGATAGCCAAATATTCTACTGTATCTTTCAAATATTTGTCGTTTTAAAATATTTTGCACCAAAAGTTTCAATATTAACTTCTTAAATTTCCAAGGAAGGTGCAGTTCAAAGGGTAAGAAAACTCACAATTCTTCTTCAGGCTCATTCTTGAGGGCATTTCTAGCAATACATTCAAAAGCAGCTTCCACATTGATTCCCTCTTTAGCAGATGTCTCGAAGTAGGGGATATTTCCCTTTGAAGCACACCATGCCTTTGCTTTCTTTTCCGAAACCTAGAAACCAGAAGATGACATTAGTCTAGCAAAATAGAAGATAATCACAATTCAGCAGTCAAAGAACAGAATGATGCTGGTCACTGCAAATCTTCACAATGCAAATAAATATAAAAAGATAAGAGGACATATTTTACCACTCGGCTGTTACCACCATCAACATCAATCTTGTTTCCCAATACCACAAAAGGGAAATTTTCAGGGTCAGAAGGACTGGCCTGAGCACAAATAATCAAACATGGAGTTTGAGTGACAAGTACTAATATAAAGGAAGATCAATAGACGGGAATGAAAAAGTTCTCTACCTGAATAAGAAACTCTTCACGCCAATTGTTCAGATTATCAAATGATTTCATGACATTAACATCATACACAAGAACACAACAATCTGCTCCACGATAAAATGCCACACCAAGACTTTGGAATCTTTCTTGTCCTGCTGTATCCCAAATCTGAGGAAAAGAAGGATAAGCATAGCAACTGGCAGAATAACCAAAATCAATTAATTTATGTAACTTAACTTCTAAACATTATTTAAGTGTCTAGAACTAACAAATATAAACAGTAGTATGACATGGAAAAGAAACCTGAGATAAATCACACTAGAAGTCATAACATACAGATAGACTAGAGGATTACTAAAATGATAACTCTGCTGTAAAACACACTATATCATGTCGGTTGATTACAGTGACATAGAAACTTGATACACGTTCTTGGTTTTTATACAACTACATTTCGTGTTTTGTATTCAGTTTGAAATTCACATTTGATCAAGGCCATGAAATTGCAAATATCCCACAACAAGCGCCTTGACTCTGAGCATAAGGCAATACTTGAAGGCCAGTTTGGCAACAGTGACCTGGAAAAGCCGACCAGTCCTAAAGTTCATTTGACAAGGATGGGAAGCAGAATTGACGTTTACAGTATCCATTGATGAAATCACAAAAGGTGTGAAGAACTCTTGATCCGTTAAAGAGATCTTCTTTAGGTTTCATAGGTAGCAAATCTCTTATCATAATAGGTAGTGCATCATTCAGCATATGAATTTACCTTTGAGCCAAAACCTACACCCATTTTATTGAGTACACCATATTAAGTATCCAAAATTGTATTTGTACCTGTGTTGATTAGCAAGGTTGTCAAACTCTAGAGTCAACTCTTAAACTCTTACAAGTTTAAGAGTTTAAGTAAGCAAACAAACACATTAAATCGGTATAAACACTTAAATGAGACTTTTACATTCTACTAAAAAAATGAATTGCGTAAACTCTTATAGATTTTATATGATTCTTTACGAATGACTCTTCATTTTGGTTATAATAAGTCTGTAAATATTAAATATTTTGATTAACCAACTTATTAGTTGAAGCTCACAAATAATATATTAATAGTTTAAATTATTGCAACCAACTTGAGTGTATTTTTACTTTTTTTAAATTATTGCAACCAACCTGAGTGTATTTTTACTTTTTGCTATTTTCTTAACTTAATAAGATGCAAAGTTGTTAGTTACTTCTAGTGATAAGTAATAGTGCTTATTTTTATTACTTCATATTTATGTCACATTAATGTTAAAATTATTATTTTTATATCTGGATCTTAGATATGTGCATAATTTGCATTGTGGATGCATATTAATTATGTTATAATTAAATTTATTTGGTACATAAACTTTACGAGTTCACGCAATGACTTTACACAACGAAAAACGAATCTACTTAAACTCTCCATAAGTTTATCCCATGTCTCTCAGAAGACTGATAATAGGAGATTATAATATTTCTTCTGTTAAAGGAAGACTCCAGTTCATATAAATTGTATTAGGAAATATTGCACTTAAATTGTTCTCAAGATGTCTGATCGAATGTTCCCATCACTACTGCCTATCAAGCAAACATGAAGAGGGTGTTTAAGCATTTTCCATTTGGTTTAGCTCTCTACATTACTATCGAGTACATCGTGTTAAACATTCAAAATTGTATTTGTACCTAAGTTGATAAGTGTATCTCATGTCTCAGAACAATGTTATACTTTTAACACTTTGTGTGTGTGTGATGAGCATGCATCCTAAAGACAGTGTGTAAAAGACTGATAATAGATGCCTACACTATTTCTTTGGTTAGAAGAAGACTCCAGCTCATTTAAATCAAATTAGGAAAGATTGCACTTAATTTGTTTGCTAGATGCATGATCGAATGTTCCCATCGCTACTGCCTATCAAGTAAACAAAAAGACAGTGATTGTTTAGGAATTTCTGACTTGGTCTAGCTCTCTACATTACTATTTAGGAAAATTTATGTTAGTAAGGCATACATAGCAATTGGCATTTCCAGGAAACACAGTGAAGACAACTTTCTTATGGAATGGTTATTAAGGAGGCCTTTATTTACAACTTAACAGGCTACATACCGCACTTACAACCCACATTAATAAATTCCCATGTAAAGTCTGTAACTTACAGATATCAATCAACAGATTAACAGAAATCTCCAGACCCAAATTTCTGAAGCTACGCCATGAACTATAATTCGACTTAGAACGAAGAATTAATATAGTTCTGACATGCAAAGCATCGGATACCTGTAGAGTGAACAACCTATCGTCGACCTGCACTTCTTTGGTCAAGAAGTCAGCTCCAATTGTTGCTTTATACTGATTGCTAAACTTCCGGTTCACATATCTAAACAGAACCGTTAAAGACGAACCTTGACGAAAATAAATCCACAAAAATTCAGATATACTATGTGAACCTGCACACATCGAAAACAAAAAACTAACAGTAACAAGTGATTCAAAAAGGATACTGATTCATCAGAGACGTCTTCCCAACCCTACCACACACGAAACAAAGAACGAATCAGAGGAAAAAAACAGACAAATATAACATCAGAAAAAATAAACAAAGAGGAATTGAGGAAGGCTCACCCGCTATCGCCGAGGATGATGACCTTGAGGAGCATTCGTCTCCGGGACGCCATGGACTCGAATTGCGAGCTCGCGAATTGACGATCGGGAGCTCCCAAAGGGAAATTAGGTTTTCGATTACGCACCGGAGGACGGAGAAATCCCTAGAAATTTTTTGGACAGGACTCGTCAATTTTAGGTGGTGGGGGAATGGCGAGAAGAGCGCAACGGCCGACCGCGAGAGGTAATTAAATTGGGAGTCTTTGGAGATCTCGGGAGCCTATCAATGATTCGTAAAAGGCCTCCAACGTTTAATAATTTACGATGCGGCCCAAGCGACAGCTTAGCAAGGTTCAGCGGTTGATGGACACGTGTTTCGAAGATAGTGGATGAAAGGGAAGGCCATGCTTTATTAATGCGTTCGCTGGAGGCCTTGTGGCTTCACACGCGGCTCGAGTAGGATGCTTGCTGTCCGTCATGGTGTAGCGGATCGAAACAGCTTCTTATTGGGATATCCAAACAATTGGAAGCCGAAGGAATCGTTGGTCGAAACGACGACAGAAGGGATTAGCTGTAAGTGGGAATATTCAATTATATTCTTCTTTGGTTTAAATCATTTAAACTCTTTTTTTGTTTAATTTTGGGGATTTTAGCTGCTTCATACAACATGAGAAAAATATTAGTTTTTTTTCTATTACAGAAGGATCCTGCCTTAATATAAAAAATTAATGATATATCATTAATTTCGAGATTAAGACCATGTCGACTTTTATTCTTTCTTTCTTTTGCTAATTTTACAATATTTGAAGATAGAAAGATGTGGTTGTGAAAAAGGTAAAAAGATTTTGTTAATAAGAAATGACGTAGTTTGTGGCTTCAAAATGAGAAAAAAAGAACATGAACGAAATGTTACAAGGACAAAGTTTGGTTAAGTTTTAATTTTTATATCGGTAATGCATTCATAAAATATAAGGACGGGTAAATAAGAAGAAATTTTATAAGGACGGGTAAATAAGAAGAAAACAGCTCACTCGTTTGGTTAAAAAATGAGTCAAATTTAAAAAAAAAAATCTCGTGCGCCAACTAATGTAACACGTTTATCTGTACATTTGAGTGAAAAATGTGAAGTTATAAACAAATGAATTGATGAGAAACACAAACAAAACCAATCCGAGTTCAAAATACTATAAAGAATGTTTGCCTTGGCTGCTCTCGGACTCGGTTATCACCACCTCGCCTGTGTTCAATTCACTGCTCGACGGAGAACGGTTCCGGCTATACTCACTGGTCGGCGTGCTATATTCACTGTCAACATTGCTTCGATTTGAAAATGCCATTTTCGTCATACGCCTTATGTATTCATTATGTTGGCTAGAATCATAATTCGAGTGAAGCACGCTGTAGCCAGGTGTCACGCCTGCATTCAGATTCTCAAGCGATATATCTCCTTCCAGAAATCTAACGACCTGTTAGAAAGAGAAGGTTTAACAAGTTTTATATGCACAACTGCAAATTTACTTCCAAGCACCTTAAACGAGCTGTTTTAGTAACAAGATGGAAGGAAATAAGTATCAGAATAGAAGAAATCGATTGCAGAGGTAAAACCTACCTTAGAACATGGTCTATAGTTGTCATTTGCAGATATAAAAACTACTGCAGGATATAGGAACTAATAATACCTAGCTTGATTGAAATTTTTGATAATTCCTCATCTTTGGAATTAGGTACTTTGATCTTAAGAGACGTTTATTACCTGTTAATCTACAATATCTAACAGAAAAATTATCACCTATTAAATTATCAATAATGTACATTACCCTATTTACTACATATAAGTAATCAAAGTGGTAATTCATATTATCATATTTATTTATATAAATAATTACTAAATAATATACATCATTTTATCAAAATATTCTTTATAAATATTATTAAGTTAAAAATTTTGTATTATTAAATTAAAATTTATCAACTTAAATTATAAACTCACAAATTAATGTATTTAAGTAATTAATACCATCCAAAGTAAAATAATAATAAAATAATCTTTATAATTAATAATAATAATTATTATAAAAATATTAGTCTAATTAATAATACCTATAAATAATAATTAGTAACTTAAATTATAAACTCACAAATTAATGTATTTAAGTAATTAATACCATCCAAAGTAAAATAATAATAAAATAATCTTTATAATTAATAATAATAATTATTATAAAAATATTAGTCTAATTAATAATACCTATAAATAATAATTAGTGCTATATTTTAATTCATAATATGATCATAATAATATAATATTATTTAAATAATATTTATTATGATAATTAATTTATAATAATAATATAATATAATATTATTATTATTATATTATTTGAGTTGTTGTTATTATTATATGATGATTTATTTATTGTGTTATGTTTTATTTATGGAAGATTTAAAAGGACGAATATGAAACTTAATATAAATAAGATTACCACTTATGTGATAATTTGAATAAACATCTCTCTCTTAAGTAATGTGGATTACCACTTCATAAATAATCTGCATTGTTAGACAATCGATATTACCTATGAATTAAAATAAGTAAATAGGTAATCTGGTGGACCCAAATAATTTTAAGTTCAGATTATTAATAACAAAAATTACTGGGAGGAAAAAGCTCCATTAGGTTTGGAAGGTTTTATGTCCACGAGAAGAGAAAGACAATTCCAAGCAGAATTGAGTTTAACTGAAGCCTCCAAACCCCGCCAACCATATAATATTACTTCATGAAAATTAGAACTTGCCATAAGTCCTCACTGCATAACCTTTAAAGAACACTGACTTGTAAATTATGGAGTGAAATTAAAATTACCGACTCATTGTCGTTATGCTTTTATTATTTGCAAGTGGCAACGCTGATTATTATTATTTAATTAATAAAGAGAAGAACGTATAGAGCAACCACCTGACTCATTAGTGGGCGACGATGTGCTGATTGTCGGATACAAGCAGCAGCACAAGAAACCAAGCGCGCCATTTCATAGGGATTATGATTCTTCTCCAACCGTGGATCAACCAATGCGTCATAATTACCATCATCAGCAGCTACCTTCAGCAGGGGCCTTGCCTGAAGTACCAGTTAGTTGAAATCTGATTAACAATGACGGACTGAGAAATACCAAATATACTATGAATGCATGCATGCACATTAATGGATGCCACAGAGAGGTGTTAGTGGAGAAGGGAGCAACATGTTCTGATTAAAAATTGATAACCTTGTAGATATTGCCTAATTTAGAATCATCAAGGCCTTCCAATGCTGAATAACCTTACAATTACTGTGCACAAGATGCTTTCAATAAAATCAACAGGCTTAATGGACATTAATGGCCTTATTTTTAGTTTAAGATGAATCTCAGTGTGGCTTATTATCATGAAGCATCAAAAAGTGTGGTGGGGAGTTGGCCTGGTGTCTCAATGTCTGTGAAGCCTGCAAACTATATGCATAAATTGTATGGTGGTGCAGCATTCGAGAGGGTTATGCCTTGAATGCCCACAAGTTTTTAGGGAGAAGGTAAAATTACTAAGCTTAAACTTGATTTGATGGGTATTCTGTTTGGCGTTTCTTAAATTTTGTATTTGCAACATATTGCTTGCTCATGCTGATAAAGGTGGCAGTGGAGTATTTGTTAATAATGCCTTGAATCTTAACCCAGTGGAAACTCATATGACTCTCTGCGCATCACAACCGTCGAATATTTGGGGCGGCGAAGCCGCCCATCCCCTACGGAGTCTCGCTGACCGGTCAACGAGCCTGAGGGGGGTCTAGGGGGGATCCAGGGGGATCCCCTGCGGGGGCTCGGGGGCGGAACCCCCGAAACCTAGACAGCCTTAGGGCTTATGTTTCTTATTTTGTATTGGGAGTCCACATATAAACTCCCTAGGATTTGGGTTATTCTGTATCTTGTATCATCTACTGTTTTACCACATCAAAGAAAGAACTCCAGCCGTCGTCCGAGGACGAAGCCCAATTAAAGATGAACCTCGTAAATCTGTGTGTCTTCTGTGTGTGTGATTTTCTCTCTCTCATCAATTTTTATAACAATATTATCCAAAGCTGCAGCTGAAATAGCTTGTGCCGCCTGAGCAGGGCTAGCTCCTATTCTTGATACTGTTTGTGAACGACTTTACTTAGTCTTGAAAAGTGTAGCATCCTGATGTATTCACCCTTTATAACAGCAAAAGAGTAAGAAGTAATAGCAAGTCACTCAATTATTTCCAGAGAAAAAATTTATTTGAAATATATTAGAGGCTTTTACCAATGAACATCAATTATAAAACAAAAAGAAAAAAAGTCGGTGTAGGTCAATATAAGTTTTTTTTCCCCTCTGTGAATCATAAAATCATTCTTTGAAAGTCATTGTTGATATGCTGACCCTTGAAGTAGGTTTCAAGAACACTATTTGGAGATGCACTTGCATAGAATAGTGCAGAAATAACCCAAAAGTTTAAAAGGTCAGGAGAGCTAAACCACCAAAAGGAATCACCTACCCAGTCAATCAATGACTTATCCATGTCTGCTTGATTTGAATAAAATGGCCGTCTTCCTGTGATTACTTCTAGCATCATGATCCCGAAAGAGAAAACATCAGACTTTTCTGTGAGCCTTCCAGAATTTACATACTCTGGCGCCAAGTACCTAAGGATTCAAATGAAAATTATAAGAGGTAAAAAGGGGAATAATAATGTATTATCATCCAGTTCATTCATGATGTGAGGCCTTTGGAAAATCATATGGTATACGCTAAGCCCAGTATGCTGGTTCAAACAACTGACTACCAGAGTTTCATAGTTGGTTTCCTTATGAGCACTAAAGATTAAGCGCAAGTGAGATGATCCCAAAGAACAAGTGAATTTCCAAAGCAGAAAGAAATAACATAAGAATGAAGAATGATGAGATAATCTCACCCAAAAGTTCCAATAACACGGGTTGAAACATGTGTATTATCTTCAGCTTGAAACTTTGCAACCCCAAAGTCCGCAACCTGCATAGATTCTCCTCTAAATCAATACTTTTTAACATGAACTTTTCCATTATAAATAATCTAACTGGTGATCTTAGATGAGAATGAAAGGAAAATACTACTTTTTACCTTGGGCTCAAAATTATAGTCAAGAAGTATATTGGCTGCCTTAATATCACGATGAATAATTCTAGGATGGCCTGCAACAATAAATAGATTTAAGAAAGATAGCTTTGTAGCTTAAATCTCAAATACATGAGACTAAAGATAGACAAGATAATAAGCACAGTATACTGACAATCCTCATGCAAATATGCTAAGCCCTTTGCTGAACCCAGAGCAATTTTAAATCTGGTTGCCCAATCCATAGTTGATTGATCCTTCCCTGAATCAGTAGAATTCTATTAAGTTGGCAAGAAGTATAAGATTATTTCAAGCGGAAAATAACATTTTTTTTGGAAATTACACATGGAAATGTCAAATATTATGTAAGTTGTGTACGAAGTTTCCCTTTTTCACCACACCTGTGTTTTGAGTCTTTCAGATAAGATGTCTAATTACAAGCAGAACTGTCTTCCAGCTAGCTTTTCAGTTCAATAGACTAAGGATTATAGAAATATAAACATTCTGGCAAAATGAAAATTCTCCTCTACACATAACTTCAGGTAAAAAAAAAAACAAAGCTGATTGAGTTTATTTCAACTTTTCAACGGCTTGACAACATATTGTGATATTGATGTAATAAATCAGAGAGCACTATGTTTGCGAAGACATTACTTTTGATTTTCAACATATTTTCTCCTAAATTAAAGATAAAGGATTGATATTTTCTTCAAAATATTTTTGAGGGAGATGTTCAGTTACATTCTAGAAATAGCTGGATGAATTTTATGCATTACAAAGAATTTGAAGGATTACTTACCATGCAAATGGAACTCTAGCGTCTTATTCGGAACAAATTCATAGACAAGTAATCTCTGCTCGCCTGAAATGCAATAGCCAATTAACGATACCAAATTCTTGTGATGAACTCGACTTATAATTCCAACCTCTGCTCGAAACTCACGATCTCCCTGCCCGCCTCCAACCTTCATTTGCTTTATTGCTACTTCTTTTCCATTTAATATCCCCTTGTACACATATCCAAATCCACCCTTTCCGATAATATTAACTTCGGAGAATCCATAAGTTGCTATTGCCAACTCTTCGTATGCGAAGGAACTCTTTTCAAAACCAAGGACGATACCAAGTGAAGATGGGGCCACCGGATTGTCAGAACCAGAATGTTGAAAACCGGCAGCTTCATTTCCACTTATTGGTGGGGTTATTGTAGGGTAACTATACTGGGATGAGGACTGTGCAGGATTTGAAGCATATGGATCGCCTGAGAACATCATCCACCTATAATGTTAGCCCAAAATACAAACTTGTATTGTGACAAAAAGCAAATATATTTCATAAAAATAAAAGCCAAAAACGTTAGATGCCATATTAACAACTATGGATGAACATAACAACATAACCCGACCAACTTCTCTATAACTACAAAACAAGAGTGATGACAGATGGAATGTCTCGTAAGAGAGTATACCCAAACTTATGGAGAGTTTCAAGTCATGGACAATATTTCGTTCACATGAACAAGAAAACAATTTGATGCTCAAATGCACATTTCGAACAAAGTAACCTTACACTTTAATTGCAAAATTTGCAATCTGAGGCATATAATTTACAATAATTGGAAAGCAAAAATAAATAAATAAATAGGATCGAGTACCATTGTATTGAGATGTCGAAGGTAGAGAATTACTTCGCCTCCTGTTCCTCCAACACCAGAAGAAACATATTCCCAGCAAAGCCAAAACGACCACGGATCCCGCAGCTATCCCAGCTACAAGCACTGTTGAGCTCGATGAAGAGGATGACGTCGGCTGCGGTGGCGGAGGGGGCGGCGGCGATGAGACGAACGCGGGCGACGGAGGCGGAGGTCTCGAAGTAGGAGGAGGAGGAGGTGACCTGCTCACAGGCGGTGGTGGAGGAGACCTAGGAGGAGGTGACGCCGGTAGATGAGGCGGTTTTGCAATCGGTGGCGGTGGCGGTGGCGGAGGCGGAAGCCTCGATTTGTCAGGCGGCGGAGGCGAGGACTTCTTCGGCGGGGGAGGTGATGGAGTCGCCGGCGGTGGAGGAGGCGACTCCCTGGGTGTTGCCGGGGGTGGAGGAGACGGGATCACTGGAATGGGAGGCGACGGAATAGGAGGCGATGGAATCACCGGCGGGGGCGGAAGAGGCGGCGATACAGGAGGCGAAGTTGGAGGGGAGGCATGAGGAGGAGGAGGAGGAGGAGGAAGAAGAAGAGGAGGAGACGGTGGAGGAATTGGAGGCGCAGCCGGCGGTAAAACGGGAGGCGAAGGAGACGGAGTGGCCGGGGGTGAAGTGGGAGGAGGGACGGACGGTTTTGGTGAAGGCGTCGCAGGCGGC